>WMED01030000.1:0-10174 GCA_019650415.1 Pipa parva
ATAGAATGATTCAGTAATTGAAATTATTCAATGTTCATTAAAAAATAATGTTATTAATAGACCAGCCGACAATTTAAAGCGCCAATCCTTCTACAAATGTGTAAGATTGAGCCAGTGTGGGGATATGCGAATTTACTGTGGCCACGTAAAGTGTAAGTAAAGTTATTGACCAAACTATACAAATATTTTATATTTATATTGTATAAATATAAACTTAAACATTGAAAAGTAAAAAGATTTTGGGTTTTTGAGTTATCACCTCTTAATCAAACAGCCCTGCTTATGCAGCATTTCTGTTTTTTATATACAGGCACTTCCTGTATAGTGCCCAGATACCCCGTCCCTCCGAATGACATCACAATTATGTAGGGTGCTTGTCCTTGTAAGGAATCTGGGACTTGCCTCTCTGCTGTGAAACAGTGCTTTCCAATGAGGGAGCTGCAGAGACACACAGACACACACACACACACATAAACACATATACAGACACTCACAGAAACTATAATGAAAAAACAAAAATGTATTATTCCCCCAAATGTAAATCTCTTTCAAAGCTCTTATGTGTCTTATTGTGCAGGCACTAGCGTGCACATGATCGTGTGCACCAGCCGGCACAATAACACACACAAGAGCGCTCAGATAGAGATTTACATTTGGGGGAATAATACATTTTTCATAATTGTTCCATATATATCACAGTACCTACTACAGTGGATTCCTACATAGGCTGAAATGCGACTCTCATTCGTCATGTGAACGCGCGTCATGTGATTGACAGATGCGTACTTTAACTGCACAGGCCCTGCAGCACTGAATTCCGACCAGACAGTGCGTTTTTTAAGACAGAGAATGTGAGAGGGGTGGGGGGCTTGGCCTCATACTCTACAGGAAGGAGAAATATTTTACAGAGGGATAACAAGATAAAACTAATCATTTTACCACTTTACAATACTTTAATGGGGCAATCTTTAAAAATAGGGTTTACTTACACTTTAACTATAGCTCTTTTCTCTATGTGGATTAGTCAGTTGCTCTTCTTTTTATTTGCAACAATGCTTTAATCATTGAATAGTAATGATACACTGCACCTAGCATTAAACTGTATTATAGTGAGCCTTTTTCCACTGCTTGTAATTGAGTGCATTGCATTTTTATGGATGTCATCAACCACTATTGTTAAGAGGCAGTGATTAAAAATCCAAATCCTGCAGTATAGAAGCCTGAACTTAAAGATTACAACCGTGACAATCATACAAGCACTATTTAAATATAAACAGGACGCCAACATTTTCTTTATGATTCCATTTACACCTGTGGACAAAAGCTATTGTTCATGTTTTACAGCTGCTTTTAAAGTTCAGCTACCGAATTCATGATCAACGTTTTTTTTTTATTGATGATCCTGGCATTATTCCAGTTCATTTACATTCACACATTGTAATTTAACTGTAAGCAAAGTTTTTCTATACAACAGAATTTATATGGTTATTAACCCTGTGGGTTCCAAACAGCTGTCAACATTTCATAGCCAGTAAATAATAATTTAAGATGAATTTGGCTGCATTGTGTTTATTAAAGGCCATTACCTTTAACAGCCCATTTTGTACAGGGTTCACAAAGGAGAGCAGGCTGTACTATGGAAACAGCTCTGTGATTATGTAGCATATCTAAAAATAAGCTGGTAGAAGCTTGTTAAGAAATATTCAAGCTAAAACATAGCTCTTGGCATATTTTTTTTTTTTTTTGTTCTCTGCTCTTTGTTAGATTGAGAAATGAACCGTGAGTGTAGAAATTCTTTTTTAGACTGGTGGCAGTTTTGCAAAAGTACTCTCTGAACAATGCCATACAGTTAAAAGGCCCTTGCTGACAACCTTGAAAATTGTCTCATCAACCGTTAGAAGTTGTGAATGAATACATTTTGTTTTCTTTGGAAAAGTTCAAGGTGACTGACACATTAGCTTAGGTGGAATCTTCTCAATCTTTGCTGTAAAGGACAAATACAACATCTTTACAATTACAGAACAGATGAAAGCCAATGTGAAGCATTGTATTCTTTGGAACCCAAAAAAAAAAAAAAAAAGCAAAAATATTCTTTTGCAGAAAGATAAACATGCAATGAAGGAAAAATAGTGTCACTAGACAAATTGGTTCATACTGATCTTAGTTTTTTTAGGAAAAGGCTAGATATGGTGATTACTTACAAATACAAACAAATAGTCAAGTGATGCTTTATGACCAAATTAAGTTTTTTTTTTTTCCCCAGCGGTATTAAAGTATGTTAATATACCCTTGAATATAGTGCAAAAGCACAGTGATCAAAAACCCTATTGTGGTCCAGCCTGTATTATCTAAAGCAAGATAGAAGACAATGGGACTGGGTGTGGTCTTTCTAACAACATGGTTGCTATCAGAAAAGATAAAAACAGACAAAGTAATACAATTTATGATTTTAACTTCAAAGACAACATTTTTATTTGATGAGCGTTATTGGTCCTTCAAAGCTTGACAACAGTGTGTAGGAGCTTTAGCTCTATGCTTAAGTGATGTGAAAAACTCATCCTCATGGATTTGATTGTTATGTAAATTATGTTAATGCTGTTTACAAACCCTTCTTTTTATTAATCCCCTTTTAATGTTTTTTTTTTTTTTATCAGATCATAAACTGTATAGTGACTTTCATATTTTAGTTTTCACATAATTAGATATTTAAAAATGATGTAGATTTTTGTCTGCCTTTGTGTAGATTTCTCATGTCAAGCACTCTCCTAATCAATCCTGTAAGTACTCTCAAGGTTACTGTTATGAAAGCATAATGTCTCAGATAGAATTTTTTTGACCTGTGTAAAGAATTTTTGTTGTGTAAAGAAATGTACATAGAATAAGAAAAACACTTCCTCATTCAGGTATTTAAAGTGACTATATAAATACTGAATAACAATTAGATGCATTTTTTTCGTGTATTACACTTTATTTATAGGTACAGACACAGCCTCTGCTATTCTCTATACATCCCTTTAATATACTGCAATATTGTTTTAAAGCAGTGGTTCTCAACCTGGGAGCCGCGACCCCTTTTGGAGTCGAATTACAATTTGTCAGGGGTCACCTAACACCCCTCGGGATTGTTGCAAATTTTTTAATGCAATTTTAAAGTTGCGACCATGACAATATAATAAAATCACGATAATACTTCTACAGTAAAGTCGCAACCACAACAATGTTCAGATATGATTATGTGAATATTGTCACAGTTGCGACTTTACAACTGTCGCGGTCACAGATAAAGGGTCGCGGCAAAAAAAGGGTGAGAACCACTGTTTTAAAGGTCTTCTGATTAATTTGCAGCCATATGACTATAATTTTATATTAGATATCACATTAATAAGGTACCACCAGTTATTAAGAATATATGTAATTATGTGTTGTTATGATTGAGAGCAAAGGCAGAGCATTTAGTATTACATACAAGTGAGAGGCATATACAGAGATGGAGACAGAGGTGGCAGAATTTTATTTGAAATACTTTATTACATTAAAAATAAATACCAGAGTCTGCCTTCTGATGTGCTTGGGCTATTGGTATTGGTATACCTTTAGATCTGAAACAGGAAGTTTCTGATGATTATGGGAAATACATGGAATTTTTTTTACTGAGCTCACCTTGAAATTAAAAAACAAACAAAAAAAAAAACAACCTTTTACATAATTACTGTGTGGTATAACATAATTCATTTTTGTAACAATGGAATGTATTAAATGACATAATTAAAGTGGTATAAATCAGGGAGAAAGATTCTGAATATTACTCTGGGCTGTTGAATCTGAACTCCTAGAGACCTTGAGAGTTTCCCTTGTTTGAGGAGTTTAATGTTGAGGTATGAGCCTATCCCATTAACCCTTTATGTGTCCTACCAGTTTCACACATAAAACCAATAGCTATTGAAAATATTATTATTGAAAGTATTACTCTAACACGCTTGTATGATTATCCAGCATGACAGACACTGATAGGGATTCAATATGGGCACTTCCACCGTAAGAGGCAGAATTAGTTTGAAGTGGGGAAGTAATGTTTTACAGTTCCCAAAACAATCAATTGCCTTTTTTGTTAACGGGACTACCCACCCTTCATTATTTCATTTTTTAGATATTAATTTATGAATTAATTGATGGTATACAGTTGAGATTTTTTTTAAATTATTTATATTTTTTGTTCTGGTTGCTATTATCAATTATCCTAACAACCTGTCACTGAATAAAGACTAAAAGATTAATAGTACATTGAAAGTTGTGCAATATATATGGGCAAAAACTACATTTATTGCCCCCTCTAAGCTTGACAAATATGCCCCTAGCTAGTGTATCTATCACTGCTAGGTGGTTATTTATTAAAGGACAAATTGTTACGTAAAGGCCCGAATTTGCATGTGTCCATGACTTCTCTAGCTCTGATTATTTAAACTCTGCAATGCGTTGATTTTGCTACCAATTCAGACCTCTAATGGTTGTGGACTTACAGAGCTCTTCATATCATCATTTCAAGTGCACGTGCACAGCTAATTCGGCTATTTAGAAAGCGATGGAGTCTGTTGAATGAGTGAATCCTATAAGGACACTGTTCCAATTCACCCATTTTACAGAGGGGTTGATGGAGCCAGGGCTCCAGTGTGGCGTAAGGCAACTATTTCTTCAAAAGTGACAATGAACCCTGTGACTAAATGACAACATGAACTAGGGATAGGGGGACATAGAAACAAATGTAATGGGACATTGTGAGGATGACATCACTGCCATTCACTGGGGGAATCCGCCTCACTTTGCATGACTCTATATCCCACTATTGTCTGACTGACTATGCTGCACTTCGCATCAGACAGTATCTGTTGGACAAGTCTAACTGCTGCTTCATGAATAAGGAGAAGTGAATTGTCATCTCCCTGATCGTAGCGACGCAAACAGACACAAAGTCACTACGCCAGGTGAATTTGCCCTTTAATAAATAACCCCCTAAATGGTTTGCAAACCATATTAGTGACATTGGCTGGTGCAGTGTCTAAACAAGAATAGCTGTAATTAGGGGTATGCGATATGTATCGTTCACGATACTATCGTGCACCAAGGTTTATCGATATTGCCATACAGCAATATCGAGCGCTCGTGCGGCTCCAGAAGTCTGTGTTGTGCTTTCGGCACAGACTTCCGGGAGACGGCAGATAGCAGAAGGATGAGCCGCTCAATGAATAGGTAGGCTATTCCTAAAGTGCTAGGATTGGTAGAAAAGGGAGCCAATCGAGCATTAGGCCCGCCTCCAGTCTTTCATTATGTGAAACGCAGCTAATACCAGGTTAGGTGGACAGTTCAATTGGAAATGGTTGTTAATGGTGGAATTAGCGTTTAATGGGTTCGAGGGAATAAACATACATACATAAGTAAACATAAAATAATACGGCAGCATCTAAATGAACTGTCATTGTTGATATAGTGTGTGTTGGATGAACATTTTATTTAAACATGCTAGTTTAGAGCACTGGGGAAGGAGATCTTGTAAGTTCATTCTCAGTTTATGTTAAGATGTTAGTTTCAGATCCTTGTGGAATTATTTAGTGTGCTGCGAGTTAAACGTAGTTTGTTCATTGTTGCACAACTCTATTACAACCTTGTAGGTAGGCATGTTAATCAGCTTCTCTGCTGAAACGTTGGACTGAGTCGATAAGTAGTTGTGCGATTTTCCAGTAGCGCAGACTGTTGAGATTCTGTACTACTATGGTCAGTGCCATTTGTTAATCTCCCTGAATGCGTCATTTATTAGTTCATAGTAAATCACAAGGGCTCACTAAAGTGCTGGGGCCAGGTTGGTATCAGCGAGGGATTGTTTTCTGCTATCTTTATGTTGGTAATGGACAGTGCTCTGATATCATTATGTGTGTGAGGGTTATATGTAGTTTTATTTACTGGATGATCCACTGTTATTGTGTTTTCTACATGAATTATTGCCACAAGCTGTTTAAACGGTAGTTTTAAGGCATTATATACATTAAACGCACAAATACAATGTTTTAAC
Organism: Pipa parva; assembly: GCA_019650415.1. NCBI lineage: Eukaryota > Metazoa > Chordata > Amphibia > Anura > Pipidae > Pipa > Pipa parva. Next base: position 6,062 of record WMED01030000.1, read on the forward strand.
CTCCATTTTGAAACACAAAATTATTAAACCTTATGTACAGGTCGCAATCCTGTTGCCAAGACAAAGAACGACGAGTAAACGCAACAAGCAGGCAAATATCGCGGGATTGGTGGCCTACCAGTGTTGTTCTGGTTGAGCTACAGCCAATCAACATGCGCCTATTTTGTGGCGCCCAACAGTCTTTCTTGCCGCCGGTTTACAACTAGAATTCTCACCCCCCCCCTCCCCTTTTCCCCAAATCTATTGCAAGACCGAAGCGAATGCCTTTTTTGCCTTTTTTTTTTTTTGTTTTTGCTTGTGGTTTTTTTTTTTTTTTTTAATGTAAAATATCTTCCATTATCATTATCGGCAAAATTACAAATAATATTGAGATATCATTTTTTAGCAACATCGCCCACCCCTAGTTGTAATACCTCCTGGAGAAAATGATAATTATAAAGTTAGAGAGGACACAGTAAAGTAAAAGTCCAGTTCTGGTAGATGTAACAGACTTCCATAATAATACAAGGTCCATCTCATGTTCAATCACCATGAAAGATTGCTTTAAAGTAAGGAGATCTTGCTTTCATCACCGTACATTTGCAGAAAAGCTAGCAGCTGCCATATAAGAACTGATGAACATCAGTTTAATGGGCTCGAAAAGAAAGCAACACCTACACCTCGTATTTAATAAATAGTATACAGTTTTTCCATTCTACTGTTCCGCAAGCATTCACCTCTTTCCTGGAATGAAATGTACAGTTAATATTCACCTGAAATAAAAAAAGTCCAACCAATAAACCAATCTCATTAAATAGGCAAGGTATTTATTAATGGGTGCATTTTAAATGTAGGCCAAGGACCATACATAAAGAATAAGACAGCAGTTAAAGTCATACTGAAGGCTTTTAACAAAATAAAAACCCCAAAGATTTGCTCTAAAAACTGAATACCAAAAGCTGTTTATTAAAGGAGAACTAAAGCAAAAAAATAAAAAAAAGAATACTTATGTTATACAGATCTAATTGATTACAGTCACAGCATGAGCTGTGCTGTAATTAGCCGGCACCTGATGCTTCCTTCACAGCACTGGCTCACTGAGAAGACACCGCAAAGCTCCTCCCAACTTGTTTCACCCCAGGTGAAAAATGGCTTAAAAGTCATCACGTTCATTGTGGGGGCCAATGAGAACGCTCCCTGCAATGAGCGTAATGATGTATGAGGCCATTAAATCAAGAAGGAGTTACGTGCTGGTTTTTCAATCAGCCGCCGGAGCGCTGTGAAGGAAGCATCGGGTGCTGGCTAATTACAGCACAGCAAATACTCTGACTGTAATCAATCGGCTCTGTATAAGCTAAGTATTTTAATAATTATTTTTTATTTTTTTTGCTTTAGGTCGACTTTAAATTGTTACCCTAAAACAAACATTTCTCTCAAATACCGTCATAATTTTCTGTTTAGTTTAGCATTTACCTAATAAGTTATTGCTGCTCCCTTGGGTCAGTGTCACAAGCAGAAAAATCTACCCTTTGAACTGTTACACTAGTTCTTTAAAAAAAATACAAATAAACTTTATTGTTTTCCAGGTAACAAGCATTTGCTTATGCACTATACAGAGTGTGTGTTTATATGACAAGTGCAACATGTGTAACAACCTTCATTTGATTGTTACCAAAACTCTGAGCAAAGGTTTCTTCAGGAGGAAATAAGAGCGGCATACTATTATAATTCAGGATGTACGAGTAAGAAAACAAAAAGAAAAAAATAAGGATATGTTATAAAAAAAAATATATATTTGTTTCGGGATACAAAATTCAATATCAAAAATGTTTTTTTTAAATCTACATAACCAGAGAAATGTCAATCAGATCTGCAACGTATAATTAATATTGCAATTTATTTAAAATTAACAGTGACAATGATAAGGGAAAAATAGGTTTATGATTTTACTCTCCCTTTCAAGGTAAATAATTACCCGCATTCATTTATTTTTTATTGCTGTTACTATAATCAAGTTGTTACCAGTGCTGGCATCAGAGTAACCCTAAGCAAACAGTCCATAACAAATGCTAAATTAGAATCAATAAACAGATCCCAGGTGACTGCTGGTAAATGTATTTGGCTTGAATGAATGAATGAATCACAGAATCTAAGAGATGGAGGGGGGGGCGGGGTTATTGACAATAGTGAGAATTTGACTGTTGAATTTTCAAACATCAGATTCCCATAGCAAAATCTAAGACCATGACAATTTTCCCATTGTAAAGTCATGACAACTTAAAAGTTGCGACTGCAACAATATTTTCATAGTAAACGCAATGACAATATTCTTATTATAAAGATGTAACTGCGACAGTAGCAGTATATTGCGACTGTCTTTGGCTGGTGAATACACACCTTTACGCAACAATTCAAACCCAATAACCCCCATAATCTCTGTGTATAAATCAGTAGTTATGGAAGAACAATTATATGCTTGGCTTTAGATTTATGCTGATATACTGTATACTACAAACTAACAACATTAGAAAGAATGACACACCTTACACAGCATTAGATCGTGCTAGATCATCATTTAAGGCATCTGATTGGAGGAACTTTAATGTTACTCATCCTTTTAGCCCTGCCCAAACTGACTCGAGAAAGAAAAGTCCGGCTGACGGGAAGATGACAGTGAGATACGTTATATAAAGGTACATTTTTTAAATACATATATATTTTTAAAAAATGTTTATTTCATTAGTAAAACCAAATTTAGTATTCGAGTTTTGAAGTGACAGGTCCACTTTTAAGTTGTATCTGCTTGACAGATACACCACTGCAGCAGAAACTCAATATTGTGTAGGGCTTATTGGCTTAAGAAAAGACAAAATGGACCTCTAAAATATAAGGTCACAAAAAATTGGGGGAGGGGGGCTTAGTGGCTTTGAGCTACTAACCCTTCTACTGGAATGTAGAGTTGAAGAAAAACTTCAAAAACTTAGTTTTAGGAAAGGGAAGGGATGTTTGACTACAGAGTAAAGCCACAATGTATATAGATGGTCCAGTGGTTTTACACTGTGTTGCAAATTACATGAACATCAAATTAACCTTGATATGTAATCTATGTGTTTTGAAACAATGGTTTAAATCACTACTCTACTTTATGTTGTTGCCTTTCTGTGTTCTACTTTGTTTTTCTCTATCTATGTAACTAATACGAGACATCACAGAATTTAAAAAGATGCACTGTTTAATTGTAAGGTCTGTGGCATAGGTTGCCATTTCCCATTTTAATTGCGCAGAGCCACCGTTGCTGTCAGAAGTGTTTATATGCAGGAAGACTTCATGACAGCTATTTTCAGTTAGCACTTGGAAATGTCACAGGTAACTGGCCAAAAGAAAAAAAAAATATATATAAACAATAATAAATTCCTCCAGCGATATGAATGACAATACTGAAACAGGGCAGCAAGTGAATCTGAAAGTGGAACGAAAGATAAAATATTTTGTTATTGTTTCCAGGGGGAAAGTAGGTAGTAAAATATAGAAATGATTTTACTTTACAATCCCAAACAAGAGATTTTATTTCGATTTTTTTTCTACAGGTGAAATAATTGCTTTAAATAGGGGATTGTCTATCTATTTCAGCTATTACTGAACTACAGCTCCCAGCATCTACCATAAGAAACTGGGATCTGACGGTTTAATGTCATCTCTTTCTTCGAACTAGGAGGTTTTTTTTTTTATTTTTTTATTTTACCAGAAGCCAATAGGATTTGAGGTTCAATGGAACCTCTATTGCCAACTAAAAGTTTGTTTTTGACCCTCCCATTTCTAAGCCCTGAACCAAGAGAACATAGAGTGGAAAGGAAAAATCAGAGGATTTCTTTAAATATTTTAGCTCCTTGTGACATTGAATGCTAACAGCTGATTGGTTGCTATGGGTTACCAGACCCCAGTAAAATAACTGCATGTCTGAATTCCCCTGATATATATGTATAATTTTTACAGGATACAAACACAGAATTGCTTGAACTTAAAAAATTGACAGTTTGCGTTTATCCTTAAGAGCAGGCTGCAACATTGTAACAGACTTTAAGGGGGGAATTCACCATTGTCCGAAGTAGTGCGAACAGTTTGGGCGACTGCGCC
>WMED01030001.1:0-10173 GCA_019650415.1 Pipa parva
CATACTACTATTGTAAATTATACTGCTAATGTAAAGCATACTGCTAATGTAAAGCATACTACTATTGTAAATTATACTGCTAATGTAAAGCATACTACTAATGCAAAGTATACTACTAGTCTAAAGTATACTACTAATGTAAAGCATACTACTAGTGTAAAGTATTCTACTAATGTAAAGTATTCTATTAATGTAAAGCCTACTGCCAGTGTAAAGCATACTGCTAATGTAAAGCATACTGCTAATGTAAAGCATACTACTAGTGTAAAGTATACTACTATTGTAAATTATACTGCTAATGTAAAGCATACTACTATTGTAAATTATACTGCTAATGTAAAGCATACTGCTAATGTAAAGCATACTGCTAATGTAAAGCATACTACCATTGTAAATTATACTGCTAATGTAAAGTATACTACTAATGCAAAGTATACTACTAGTCTAAAGTATACTACTAATGTAAAGCATACTACTAGTGTAAAGTATTCTACTAATGTAAAGTATTCTACTAATGTAAAGCATACTGCCAGTGTAAAGCATACTGCTAATGTAAAGCATACTGCTAATGTAAAGCATACTACTAATGTAAAGTATTCTACTAATGTAAAGTATGGCTACCTTTCCCTTGAAAAATTAGATCGAAAAGTGTCTGTCAGTAAATATCTCATGATATTTATCGCAAGAAACTTCCGAGATATCTCAGAAATAATCTCGGAAAAGCAAAATCGGACTTTTCCAAGTTTATTAAATTTCGCCCATAAGCGTGTTTTTTTAACCTAGCACAAACATTCCGCCTCTTATCCCCAATGCCCTACAGCATCCAGAGTGATGATGCAGTAATTATTTTACTGTAACTGTATATTGGGTTCAGAATAATCTTAACTGTTACAATTATTACTTGGAAATGAGAGAACTTTGTATGTCTAATAGGCAGAAAGTACTGTATTTGCATGAAAATTAAAGGTATGCTTTAATCCATAGAACGTTACAGCATATATAATGTATATATATATATATATATATATATATATATTTTTTTTTTTTTTTTTTTTTTTTTTTTTTTTTTTTTTTTTTTTTTTTTTTTTTTTTTGCCAAAGAGTAAATAACATCAGAATATTACCAACTTAGATGTTTCTGCCCCTAAGGTTGTCATCTGGGGTACTGGAGTTTCAGAGACATCCTTGTACAACAGAGCGCAATCTGAAGGACAAGCATGCCCCCCAGTGGTGAAGGGTGAGCCCCCGCAAACTGGAAATGGTGGGCATTCTTCTCTCTCAGAACTGCTTTCTTACCTGGTGCATGCACATGAGCACTGCGCACAGGCTGGGAAGCTATGTTTGGTGTCAGCAAAAAGAACGAAATTAGCAGAGTTTAGTGCAGACTTTCTACTTCAGATTTTTTTTCTATGTGTGGCCCATTTATCCAGCAGAGTTTGATGCCCATGGGGTATTACAGAATCCTTTGTTTTTGGCTAAATATTGAATAATGCAGAACACTAAATAAAAGCTTTTGGTCAACACTTGCCCTTTAAATGAACTCAAGTTCACGGTCGATCCCCAATTTTTTTTGTTTTGCTTTTCCTGAACGCTGTCACTAATGTCACCGAGGACACACCTGCCATGAGACTGGAAAAAACCAATAAAACATGACTTATTAATGCATGCAAAAATGAAAAAAAAACAACTTGAAATGCTAGCAATTAGTAAAATTACACACTCATATCACACCCAGTCCTGTTTATAGTGGTCCCTAACCTTCTGCTGAGCAAATCACACAACTCACACCTCTGGCGGCTAGAATAAATCAGGAGTTCTGGGTAATATCATTTCGTATTATTAGCTTTATTTTTTAATGGATCTGGTTTTATTTTCAAGTTCCTAGTAAAGTGAAAAAAAAAAAAAAAACTATCCAATTCAGGCTGAACCATAAAAATAACATTTGACAGCAGATAAGGCCATCTTAGCCCACCCAGTTGGCTGTTTACCTGCTTAACATAAAACTTCAGAAATGTGACCTGATTTTATATTCCCGATAGACCTATATCTGCTTGATGTTTGACAGAAGCCAGGCTGCCGTAAAGTACACTGATCACTGTGTTATTATGGTGCAGAGACTGAACCAGCTGCAAGAGTCCAGTGTTGATATGTTCTGCTCCAGTGCATTTAGAGGAGCTGCTTTAAGTCATGTGTGCTACAGATGTGTCATGGATTGAAACTGGTGTTTTTGAACTTTGCCTTAAGGAACTTGGAAGGCATCCCCAATTGTCAAAAGTATTTGGGGGCTTATTTATGAAGTAGAAAAACTCTTATTTTTTTCTGCCTTTCTCCCTTTTTTTTTGTATTATTTTTTTGTTTGCCATTCCACCTACATAATAAATATTTTTTTCTTTTCCACCAAATAAAGAAACTTTTCAGTTCTGCGGGATTTCCATGATTTCTACCAGGATATTTATGTGTCGAAAAACATAAAGTATGTTGAAATAGAGAATTTAAAAAAAAAAAAAAAATGAAATTTCAAAAGACTGAATTCAGGGGGTTATTCAATAAGGTGCGAATTTGACTGTTGAATTCTCAAACAGCGGATTCCCATAGTAAATCCACTACAATTTCCCCGTTGTAAAATCGCAACAATTTTTTATAGTTAAGATTGCGACAATTTTCCCATAATAAAGTGGCGACTGCGACAATATTCTCATTATAAAGACTATTACGACTGTCTTAATTCTGGCAAATTCACACCTATATGCAACAATTCGGACTTTAGTGAATAATCCCCTGAAAGTGGCGTTGTTTATGTTCGTTTTCATCTAATTTTTACAAATAAAATAAACGGGTATGAATAAATGACAAAGTATCGTCCACCCCGGAAAGTGCAATGATCCCTAGTTTTGATTTTTTAAAGGGGAAGAAAACTCTTTTTTTCTTGTCTTTCGTTGTATTCGTTTTTACACATGAACGATTTTTCAGGACCTGTTTATTCAATAAATTAGCTGCTAAAGAAATGATTTTGCATGCTAAAGGGGGTACATATGTATTTAGTCCTCTCACCAACAAACGTGATTTGACGAATTGAATTGCAGATAAACTTATGCTTATTTAAGTTGTCCTTATCGCTACCTTTTCCCCAAACTAAGCCATGGGCACTAAGAAACAGGTGATCTCATGGGTTTGATTGACACAAGATATATTATAGGGACTAAAAAAGGCCCTCACTGTTAATATCTAAATGCAATGGGAAGTCAACAATGTGTATTGCAGGGACCTCAGTCCAGCCGAAAAAGCTACTGCAAAATCATCTTTGGCTCCTGTAGTACCAGCAGGCACTTAATAAATCTCCAGTGGCATAATGTGCATGCTTTTCAGGACTCTGCCCTCATTAGAGTGATTTAAGCATAAGCATATAGACTGCTTATAGGAAATTTGATGCTCAGCAGATTCAGGTCTGCAAGTGCCAGCTAAACTCACAAAAAACACTCACTGTCAAAGCAAAGTCCCACAGGGTACAGGCTTTGTTGTATTTTCTCTGTAAGTGTATATATCTAACTGCCCATGCATTACTGTGCTTGAAATGATAATGTTACAGATGGAACAAACTCTATTAAAGCTTTGGTAACAACCTGAATAGCACTTTTTGGCAAGTTTTTGCCATGTTGGGTGACATTCAAAAGCTATAGATACAGCAGCTAGCCTAGGCGGAATGGGGGCCTCATTGACTAAAGTTCAAATAGTCGCATAGAGCTCTGAATTCACATCTATTCTCAATTTTCCCATGTTCTCTTATTGAGCATGTTGAATACGCAACCAATTCAGGCAACTAAAATAGTCACGATCTTATGGAGCTGTTCGCATCATTTTGCGTGCACGTGCACAGGTACTTCTTCTATTGATTAAGCATGGAAGTTTGTCAAAGGTGCGAACGCGACTAGGTGAGCTGCTTCGAATTCACCTGTTTGACTTCGCTGTTTCACTTCAGACTGGCAAATTAGGGGATTGATGGCAGGGCTCCTGTGTTGTGTAAGGCGACTATTCATTCAAATATGACAGTGGGGACTGCGACTAAATGACAACATGACCTAGAGACAAGGTGACATAGAAATGCATAGAATATTCAAATAATACAGTTAGTGGGATATGATGAGAATGACGTCACTTGTCAAATTTGCCTCACTCCACATGATTTCTCATCTTACTTCTCTCCAACTGACTATGCCACACTACGCATGCGACAGTGATTGCTGCTGTCCACATTTTTGACAAGTGTATTCTCCGCTTCAGTCAATACTGAGAAGTGAATTTGACTCTATTTTGGTGATGCGACACAGATTGGAGAAAGATGAATTCAGAATTTACTCAATAAGGCACTAGCTGTCTGGAAGGCTTTGCAGGAGCTGACTGTATATTTATTGAGATATGTGAAAGGCCATGGCACATTAATTCTATAACTGATATCATTGGAGAGGTTACCTTTTATTATGATACTTAATACTGAAATTACTATTTTTGAGTGCAAATTTTGGATTAATCTGCATTGGTCAGTAATCAGAAGCTCAAATGTAATTGGCTGACTGCCTCATAATGTGCTATATTGGCTACAGCAGCTCTTGCTGTATCGCTCCCAATAGCAACTATTATGGCTTTGGCCATAAACAATATTTCCATGCTTGCTCCATCTGTGTTGACCTTATAAAGTTTTTGTGTTATAAATCAGCAAGATCGGACTGTTAGTATCATTCCTCTCCAATTTAATTTTCCGTTAGTTCGGTAGGCAATTATTAAAGATTGATAAATTTGCTAATGTAATAACCCTACACCACAAATCTGCACAGTATGAACCGGTTAGCAAAGTAAACTACAATAAAGTATAACTTTGAAATCATTCTGAAACAGTAATTATGCTGAGAAATCTCTGCCAGATGTGCAAGCAAATGACATTATCCAAGATCTTGTTAGCAGCTTTTAATAAATGTAGCGTAACTTACACACACACAAAAAAAGCACATGTTCTTCAGATTATGGGCACGATGACAGATGCACGTACTGATGTTGGAAAATTATTACTACAAATTAATTTTAGTGTAATGTCATCAAAGTGATTGTGCATTATGTAGAGAAATCCTGTCAACTGCATGGGTTGTTTGCTATTAAGGTAATCTTCCCATTGTTATCACATAATTATTGTCTAACTGTACTAGACTGGATAATATTTAGTGCATTAAAGGTCAAGTAAAACCAAAAAAAATAAATAAAAGTATGACAGAATTTTCTACATGGTGCTTATAATATGGTTTCTTTCACAGTCGATCCCATCATTTTTATTGCTTTCTGTTGTTTTTTTCTTTGCTGGTTGTCGCCATCTTTTATCTTTTGTGTTTTCTTGCGCAGTTCAAGAACATATAACATCCCTGGGATAGAGTGAAGGATTGTTAACTTCACAAATAAAATATGACTATAACCAGATTTATGGATATTTTTTTAACAGTGTTACAAATTAGGTGTCACGATCAGCGCTTACCATGTCAGCACCACTTGAGTCTTGCTGGAGCTTCTTTTGTCAGCAAGTGCAGTCACTCTCTTGAAGAAGCCATTCCTGAAAAACAATCAGAAAGAAGCAGGTGGACAATAAGCTCTGAGAGGTTGTTCACCTGCCGAATTGTGATTGATTATTCAGTATTATCAAGCCTTTCATTTATGTATATTCCTGACTTAAGATTCCAAATAGAACTGCTGAAAAGGAAGTAGGCGACAAAGAGAAAGGGATTTAGAAAGAAACTGGTTGTAAATTGAATGTAATTTAGATAATTAAATCATATATAGCAAAATATCATTCATCTAACAATGACACATGGACAGTCACTGTTGGTGACTAAATTGTTCCTTTAAAGTAGAACTACATGTATTAAACTATACTAATCAATAAGTTTTGTAGATAAGAACACAGTGATACCTAAAGCGTTAAGATCTGACTCACCATTAGGAAGTTATGAGTTCCTGCATCACATTATTCCCTAACAGTACAAGGCACCCATTTCACTTCTTCATAGACCTGAGTGTCTAAGTGAGTGAGGAAAATGACTAAAAGAGTGAGGGGAGTGTCTTAAACATCAAAATGGATGCCTTTTTCTGTTAGGGAAAACACAACAGAATGGATAAACAAAAGTATACATCCTGAACAGAGAAAAAGAAATCCTTAGAATCACTGGTTTTTGGTTGCCAAGGGACATCTGGCAACCAAAAAGATGTAGCAAAACAAACAAAACAAAATCCAAAGAATTTAGAAGGATTATGACAAAAAAATAAAGATCAAGTGCAAACTGGTCTTATAATACTGCTAACTACAGCATGCTAAAAATAAAGCCTTATGTTGAGAGTTCCTAATACTGATTTAGAGGAAAGCTAAATCCCATGAAGCTTTGGTCCATCTGTACCCAATGACAGACATACGGTATTAGACTCTGCTTATCTACAGACTTGGGGGGTTATTTACTAAAGTCCGAATTGGTGCGTATTGGTGCGAATTCACCAGATAAAGACTGCTACTGTCACAGTCGCATCTTTATAATGAGAATATTGTAGCAGTCGCGACTTTATTATGGTTAAATTGTCGCAATCTTAACATTAAAAAAATTGTCGCGACTTTACAATGGGGAAATTGTAGCGGATTTACTATGGGAATACACTGCTTGCGAATTCGACAGTCGAATTCACACCTTAGTGAATAACCCCCTTGGTTCTAAACCTGCCCATGTCAATGAAATTTACTCTCACCAGATTTTATAATTAGATCAACATATCAAATGAGATGAATCCCTCAAAACGAGCTTCACTGATGTCTTTAACTTTCCAGAGTAAAAAATCCTCAAATTTGCAGCAGTACCATAAAAGAACAAGAAGAATCTCATAGCGTAATATGACTTTAATACTCAAATGTTAAAAAATGACAGGTACTCACAATAATATAGAGAGCAAATCGCATTAAATTTTATTTTATTGGCTAATCATGTCACTAGTTATGTAGCATTATCGGTGATGCTCTCTGTGTTTGTCACCACAAAATCTTATTACTGTGTAATGCCTGAAGGACACCTTTGCAAAGGTTTAATCTAACCCTTCTGTCCAACTTCCAGTCTACCTGTTAAATAACCACTGTAAGGCACTAAATATGGTCACAATATGCTGTTATTAGAAAAATAAATCTATAAGAATAATAACCAGATTTATGCAAAATGCCCAAATTCTAAACAACTAGCTAACCTATCTATTCCAAATACCCGGGCAAGTGGTTCTGAAAGATAACCGTTTTTTTCATTGGCTCATTGGAAAACAAAATAGTGACCCAGGCAGGTGCTGGCAACCATACTGAAAGCTGCTCCACCCTAAGCGTTTGTCCCCAATCCTCCATTCTCAAGATCAACACCTGATGTTATCACTATGGAATGAACGGTGAAAAAACGAATCCTAAATCTAACATATGTTACAATTTTTATTTCTAAGAAAAATGCCAGGGAACTCAATAGGTTAACATAGGTAACTGTAAGATAGATAGTTTTTTTTTTTTTCTCATTTTTTTTTTTTATATATTTTAAAGATCTGTTTAAAATAACTGCCTTGAAATCAGCCTTAGTGCATTGCACCAAAATCCTGTAATAACATTGTTATTTGATTGATCTGCTACTATCTTATTTAAGATCACCCCACCGTAGAAACATAGGGATTTCATGGTAATCATTCAGGAAATGAATGTGATGTTTTTATTAGAAAGATCATATTATTGAAGTCTCAGGGCTATTTACAACAGGATTTTTGATTCTGCAGGAGAACAGTGGATGGATTTTATTTTCTATTGTTTATTTGATCTGTACTGTATAATTACTTATTAGTGCTGTGATGTATTATGATATGATAATGGTTATTTTCATGTTTCATAGGTGGCAGATGGTAAATAGGTTACATGTGATTAGTGAATTTTCATTTGACAGACAGTGGATGGCTCCACCCCCACAATATGAAAAGTTTGCCATAATAAATTATTTGGGATTTAACCTACTTGTCTAAATGTGTGTATTTAAGCTATGTTCCTTTAAATTAGTGTATGTAAAGGTAAATACAATGTTCACAATATATTCCAGATTAAGCATTTTTCTAATTTCTAGCATTACGGAGCACATTTATTAAGGTAAAAATTTTTGTTGTTTTTGCTCTTTATTAAAAATAACCATCGTAAATGCAACTTTAAATGTAAAACCACTTAAATTGGGCAAATGATATATATATATATATATATATATATATATATATATATATATATATATACAGTATATATATATATATATATATATATATATATAGCAAAAATAATTTATTGAATAATGCCAATTGTGTAGGCAAATAATTATTAGAAACTGAACTGTCACTTTAAGATTCCAAACTGTTTGCTGAATAGGATGCAGGTAAGGCCGTATATTGAAAAGGATTAAAGTTAGTAAATAATATGTACTGCAAAATGTATTTATTTCACAATGACAATAAATGGACAAGTTACTGTTCCTTTAAGTTAGTGACTTAACCGACAAACCTACAAGTATTTTTCAGGCGAGTTCAGGACTTGAGATTTCAAACTGACGAGGCACAGAGGAGGAAGATGAGAGAGGAGCAGTGTCTATGGATAGTGACTATAAATAAAAAAGGCTTAAATAAGAACATCACTAATTTCCAAAATTATTTTTAACAAACTAGTCCTTTAACGTTATGTAAATATACATACTTCCTATTAAAAGCTGGACTCTCATAAGGTTTCATCCATTCTTCAAATGCATTTACCAATCAGGAATCTCTCATTTGATAATCTGTCATAACATTACCGTTCACTTTACTAATTGAAATTTTCAGAAAACTTACATTCCATGAAAACCTTATGTTGGCTAATACGTCAGATGAAGAATTTTTTCTTTTTTTTTTTAGTATTTTACACTCTTTCTACAAGCGTGTCTGGGGGTGGAAGTGCTAAGTCAGGGTTTTGTAACGAGCAGCCTCTAGGGTCCAGTATTACATGTGTTCGGTTGATTTGCCGAGAGCAATGAGCAAATAAACAGTCCAATACATAAACAGGTTCCTGGCTTAATCATGTCAGCAGCTGGTGTGCAGCAGCTGATGGAACAAGACATAATCACCAGCACGTCTGTTTGGAATTCCGTTAGCAAGTACCCTGCTGAGAACGTCTGCACTGGGTTCATGCACTCGGCATCTTCTGCACTGGGTGGCAACGATTTTGCTATTGATGCAGTCATGAAAACCTTTTTTTTTTTTTTTTTTTTTTTAAATACCTCTTGTCAGCAGCATCTCTAAACAAAGATCTGGAAAGCGTGCCTGCTTTCCTCCGGTTCTGCTTACAGAACATTTTAAAATATACTAGAGGTGAGAAAAAATTAATATAATCCTACAAGCAGACTATTGTGGAAAAAAGGGAGCTTACCATTTCAGTAAGTAATGCAGGAAACATCTTTGTAGACCTTTGGAAACTTGGGCTCATTTCGACGTAAAGATTTTGACATGATGTGACGATGATGCTTTGTGTTTAATTGTTCCAGTCATACCCAGTTGTAAAACGTACCTTAAACCTGGCTTCAGTAGACTTAACAGTAAATGGTTTTAAGCTAAGACCTGGTTACACAAACCAAATAAGGTTAAAATCCCAGATAAGTGCAATTAAATATGGGGCCTGTTTATAATAGACCAAAATTATCTTTCTAGAACCTGCCTTAAAAGACATTTAAAATCGGTATCATATTGTTGCAAAAAACATTAGCAAGACTGAACTAATGTTGGTTGTTTGTATATCCAGTTGATATAAGCGTAAAAAGGTGGAATTTATTAATGTCGGAAAGACCGCTCTCGGATTTTTTAAACTTTCAGTGGAAAGGTAGCCATAATTTACATTAGTAGTATGGTTACCTTTTTATCGAAAAAATTGTGTGGCAATCTCCCAGGGACACCGTGAGATCCCGCATGATAAACTCGGAAAGACCGAGGGTGGTCTTTCTGACCTTAATAAATTTTGCCAGTACTTGAAGGAAAGAGAGTCTGTAGAAAGAGACTTAGGGGGTAATTCAGGAACGATCGAAGTACCCTTGCAAAGCTTCTCATCACTTCGCCGAGTCAGGTACGCGCTCACTGG
>WMED01030002.1:0-10173 GCA_019650415.1 Pipa parva
GTGCAGCGTGGGAGGACTGAGCTGGCACCCGCCCCACCACGCCCCGCCCCATGACCCGCGTTGCTCCGCCCCCTGCCCTGTTTGCATAATGTTCTCTGCCATGACAGCTACGGCAGAGAACATTTTTGCTTCTTTGATTAGGTGCCTGCCGCGGACCGGCTGGGAAACACCAACGGCCCGGTCCCGGTCCGCGGACCGGCGGTTGGGGACCTCTGGTTTATCTGTTTCTAATGGAATGGCTGGATAATCTAGGAGGCAATATATTTGTTGTCTTACAGAGGTCAAGTTGAAAACTAAACTTTACCCAGAATCCCAGTACCAGTACAGTAAACATTGATTCCTCACTATAGTCATGGGGTGTGTACAAACAATACATCATATATCAGGTTAAGTAAAACAACATTTTAAAAGTATTAAAGGAGAACTATAGTCAGATTACATCTTTATACATACAGTACTATACCTTAGTGAGAAGCATTTCTCCCCAGTAGATGTTTCATGTGACACAGAATGATTGAGTAGGCAGCACTGATAAACACCAGGAAATGTGTGTTTGACATGTACTGGCCAGTTTTACATGAAAAGATACATTCCCCCCCCCCCCCCCCCCCCACACACACACACACACATACACACGCACACAGACTACTTGCTACTTAAGCAGTGTCAGCCTTTCCCACTAGAGAAATCTCCCAGAGTGCACAGGTTTTAGTAGGCTTTTCAGGCATTTTAAACTAGATTGTCTTGGTATATTCCTGATGTAATGTAAAAAATGTAGGTAGGATAGCTAGGAGGAGTGGAGAGTGGAATTAAAAGACGAAATAAGTCTTTTGGTTAATGGGACCCTGAAGCTGAGCATTTTTTGTCTTGTAAATCTATCATGAATATACAGATTTTGTAGTTTGCTTTTGCATTCTGAACACCATTTTCTAGTAACGTTTACATGACAGAATATAGATGGATTCATTTTTAATGCTTTACTTTGTTAAATTGTCCAACATTCTGGGTATCTTTCTAGCTGGGGAAAACCAGTGAATACAATTATCCCTACTCATTTAAGAATGTTAAGCTTTTTTTTTCATGTCTAGCAAAGCTGATTACCTGCCCATCATTTGCCATTGCCTGTGGTTATTCTGCCAAAGTGATATGACTGGTGAAACTTGTTTCCAGAACCCATGCCGTTTCTGCAACAGAAACAAAGGATAAACAGATAAACAGAAGATTCCCATAGCGAATTCATGACTGTGTCAGTATTCCCATAGCAAGTTCACAATCACATCAGCAACCATCTATTGTATAATGTGGGACTGTCATTAGCTGCTGAATTCACCGCATGGAAAAGTTTGCTGAATACCTGAATATGGGGAAGTGGAGAATTCATAATTTTCATGACAATTTTCATGACTTTAATCAAAAACCCCCTTAGTGTACTGCTGCTAAAGCAATCAGGTAACTTTTTTTTATCGAGCAATACTTCTCCTTTAACTAAACTGCTGGCAGCATATTGGTCTGCTAAGCAATTGCTTTAGCCAGTCTGACAACTCCTCCTAGCTTTGATAAGTGTGTGTGGGGAGGGGCAGTCAGTTCTGGGCCTCCACGTGAGGGAGTAAGGACCAACCTGTCATTCTGAGAGAGAAAGCTCACATGATAACTCACTTCAGAAGTGACAGACAGCCCTAGCTATCAGTGTAGCATTCACCCCAACAAGGATAGCAGTGGGCATAGTATATAGCAAGGATGGCAAACCTATGGCATGTGTGCCAGGGAGGGCACACAGAGTCCTCTCTGTTGGCACGCGAGCTGTCGCCAAGCCTGTCTTCAGTACAGGCCGCAGACTAAATCTGACAGTTTTCAGGCCGGGTCCGTGGCCTCCACTGAAGGAACGCTCTCTCGCAGGGGAGTTCTCCTCCTCTGACGCATGCACGCTCCTCCCCCGACGCCGGCGTGATGATGTCACTCACCAGCACTTCGGGGGATGCGCTAGTGAGTAATGTCACCTTTTTGGCACTCCATGCCAAAAAGCTTTTTCGCCCCTGGTATATAGTGTCCCTCATAAAATTAAGCACCTAGAGAAGGACTTGCATCTTATACACAGGGCCTTAGTGTTGTAATTGCCTAGGTCTGGATGCTGGATTTTCCCTATGGAGTTAGGAGCACCCAGGCAGAGAAGCCCCCAGATGCTGGCTGCTGGCCTACCTCCTGTTACTGCTAGGATAACTATGAAATGTCATTGCTACGTCACAGTGAGATAATGTTCTGATATATAAATTACCTGCTGCCACAACTTTCAGAAGTGTATGTGTTCAACAGTGTTTGTTAATAAAGTAGTTGCTTGTTAAACAAGAACCTCTAGTGCCCATTTATTGCGGCATACTGCACTATTCCTAAAGTAAGCAGGACTCACCCCTGGTATTCAAGGGAGCTGACTGGGAGAGGTAAAATTATTGTTAAAAGTGGAGTTTCATGTGGCCAGGTGGAAATAGAGCTACAGAAGTTAAGTAAATTAGAAGAACAGAATCATTAAGATGCATTACGGGGCAGTGAATGAGACAAAATAATAGAGGGCCCTCCCCACAGTGCTTACAAAGTGATACTCTATGGTTCTTTTTCTTTGTGTTGATTACATATTGCAGTACATATTTATCAATGGATGCATGCATGTTTGAGGATTGGTTACTCTCGTATATAGTGCTTGTTCACTGTAAAATGATTTGGATTCAATAAACATTCATTGTCGCATATTTAAATTGGTTTGTGTGTTTGTGTGCATGTGTTTGTATAAACCTGCAGTAAACTTGGTGTTGACAGACTTAAAACTGCATTGTAAGATAACCTTTATTGACGTGTCTATAAAAGAGTTCACGGAAAAAAACAATATTAAGTAGTAAAAAAATGTAACCTATATAATACCATCCATTTTCCAAAGTAAAATATGCTTCACTTCTAAAGATATTTCAGTGTTCCTTTATAAATGCATTCCATTAATATCTGCACTGTGTTGGCTTTGGTGTGTATATGATGTTTGTGACATTTTCAGAAAGGACATACTGTGTCTAATTTTAAAAGATCACATATGATACAATTACTGGCACATTTCTGACAGTACCCTCCTGGGTCTGAGCTGTTTCTCTTGATTTCAAAATGATTTATTAGACATATATTGGAAAATTCAAGATGTATTTGTTACTTTCAGACTCAGGAGCTTTCTCCGTTCCCTTAAGTTTGTACGTGTAAAATAAGTAAATGAGCTACTTATTCAGAATGATGTATATGTTAAACAAAACCACACTTACAATTTGATAACCATTTAAACTTAGTCAGCAGGAAGTAAAAGCTTCCAGATTACTTTATCCATAGTCTTCAACCTTTTAAAAACCATAGATAATATTATCTTTATAGACATCATGCAAGCACAACAAAATTACAGGTTCGTCAGTTTCAAGGTACCTTTAGGCTCGGGTCACACTAGCGTTTTATGCGATGAGCATACTATTCTATAGTGTAAAAAGAAAAAAAAAGAAAAAAAAATACACTCCAGCTTATTTTTCTATTGTACTTACTAGCAACAGTGTGAACACTTACTTGGCGTTTATGGCTCTTCCTACCTGGCCACATTTTGTGCGCGGTGTAATATGCCAGCACAAAATGTGATGGCCAGCATTCCGGACACAGCGTATGCGAGTCATATGCTAGTGTGTCCTGAACCAGGATGCCCTTAGGTTTACACTGGCAGCGAATTTTGTTTTAATATGCGGCGTATCATACACTGCACATAAAAACGAGCCTTATACAAAAATTTGACACATAAAACATTAGTAAATATAAACAATTACAAATGCAAATACACAAAAGCAATACTGTATCAGCTGCAATGCAGGTAAGTAAAATAAAATAAAATATGTATTGGTATAAACACATATATATATACTGTATATGTCTACATGTTAAAAACCATTTTACTCATGAGCAATAACCTATTTTTTTAGATATATACAATAAATGAGTTAATAAAAATATTGCACATAAAATATTACACTTAATGAATAAATAAGAGTCCTTAGGTATCTTTCAAACTACAGAGATAACTGAGTTCAGCAATGCCACAGCTGGTGAAAAAAACTATACTTCAGTCTGTTTGTTGTTACCTATAATACTGTATGTACCAGATGGAAGTACATTTTAATAATGATGACTAGTAGTATATTTAGCCTTCTCTACAATATAAATGCAATAAAGATATTCTAATGTTGGAAGGTTTATTATCAACAGTATCACATGCAGTTTCAATAATATGTTGGAAAACTTTCCCAGTTGCTTTGTACAACTATTAGACCAAACCATCATACAGTTTATCAATATGTTTTCTGTAACATAGATAGTAATAGATTAGTTAAAGGTCAAAGCAATTTCTGTGGGAGACTTGATGTCCTGAGACTCCTAAAAAAAAATACACGTCTGTGCTTTAGCCGCTATTTCTGAGGTATTATAATCCCAGGAGATTTTCTTTGTGATGGTCACTGCTGGAAACCTAAATCAGACGATATCTTTCTGGCAGTTCTAAAATCTCCTTGGCCTTTTCACTATTAAAGGCCAAATTATTATTGTAGCATTGCATAGGCAGATTCAAAATATTCTCCCTATATACAGATATCATAAAATAAGCCTAGTGACTGTTGTTTCCTCTCAAAAAGATATACAAGGACATAAAAGAGAGGGCTCAAAACACAACCTTGGTGCTCAGAGTTTAAAGGGGAAAATTTATCAAACATTAAGTGCATTTTGGCCTATTTGATTCATTTCAATTGAATTTCTTTTCCCTCTGCATTAGCATACTTGAAGGAGAACTAAAGCAAAAAAATAAAAAAGCAGTGTTAAAATAATGAAATTATATAGAGCAGATTCATTACAGTCACAGCATGAGCTGTGCTGTAATTAGCTGGCACCCGATGCTTCTTTCACAGCGCTGGCTGACTGAGCAGCCAGCGCTGCAGCTCCTTCCAACTTGCTTCACTGGCCCTCATACATCATCCTACTCATTGCAGGGAGTGTTCTCATTGGCCCCCACAATGAACATGATGATGTTTAAGGCATTTGTCACAGACTCTGAAGCAAATTGGGAGGAGCTGTGGTGCTGGCTTCTCAAAAAGTCAAAAGCCACTTTATCTGTGTGACCTATCATATCACAACCTGTCAAATACATCAACTTACATTCCATGAAATATAAATGGTGAGAAGATACTAAATATTCTTGGATACATATACTGTATATTTTATCATTTGAAGTTTTTTAATACAATGCATTAAATATATTTTATTTTCTTCTCAAATGACATCACAAGGACTAAATTTAATTGTAGAAAAAAATGTTTTGTTTCCAGTTAAAATATATGAATAATAGTAATAATAAAAAGGTGTGTTTGGGGTATGATTTGAGCAGGTGGGTTTTGGAAAAGCTCCTGGACCTTAACAGTTATGCTCTACTGTCTATTGCCTCTGCAAGCACTCCTATGTTTTGAAGTTTGGCCAGTAACTGATCATTAACTGATCTACATATCATCTGTCCTGGATATAATGAAATGCAGTTATGGACTAAAGCAGGAGGAAGTTGTAAAGCTTGTCCAATATGCTTGACAGTTGATCCTTGAGTGAATCCAAGATTGAGACTGCTTTCCCTACCCCCAATCTAGACCCTGCTTTGTAACCTATTGTATTAACCTGTATTAACAGCCAAGATAGCTGAAGTCCAGGATAATCTAACTCTATACAAGCAGGATCTACTGGTGGTAAGAGAGTGAACTACAGGAGCAGATGATAGATCTTCTAACACATTAGACAAGACTTATGGTTTGCACACCCCATTTGCCTTATAGATGCAATAATGACATTCTACTTTTTATTGCTGGATGCTATACTATGCAATACTTCCTGAACTGACCTGATTTTACATACCATAAATCATACGATTATGATCCAAAGGTCTTGTGCATTTTGTTTTCTTTTAACTGCTACCAGTGGATGTCAGAATATTTCTTTTAGAGGTGTATTAGGTAACAACTTACTTCTCATACAAATAGAAGCACATAATAGGGGTATACTAACGAGTGTTATGGACCAGATATTTGGTGTTTCTCAAAGAATATATTTACCCCAACTGACCAATACAAACAGGTATTTTAGTGGATTTGACCATTGGGACCTGATCCATGGCCAATAAAACACTGAGATGCCCAAAACTAAACGTACTTTCAAAAATTATTATATTTTGATGCAAAGGGCTTTTGAACAGGAACACAAACCAAAAAATCCTTCTTAAACAGATATGACCTCTATTACTGTTTTTCAAATATGTAAATGACATACAAATTACCTTTTGTGATATAACAAGATAATATACAAGTTGCTACACAGTTTATATCATTCTAGAGTTGACTATAAGAATCTATTTCTCCTCCACTGCTTTTCCAACACTTTATTCAGAGCAAGCTACATATCCATATACTGAATTTACATATACAAACATATCTGAGATACCAAAACTTGACCTGATGCACTTCCATTGGATTAACTGTGGCTTCCACAGCAATTATTCAGTTTTTCAGGGTTTTCATTAATATTTTAGGGAGAGCTTTATCAACCATACATGTTACTTATTCAATCCTAAAGATGACAAGAACCCAAAATCTCACTACAATTCTAGTAAATTACTAGAATTACTTACTACTCTTCATGCAAATTACTAGCAAAAGTCTTAATCAACAGGCTTGATATTGTTAATCTGCCTTCATAAACTTCACACTGTGGGGGAAATTCAGCATAGTGGGAAGTTACCTCCAGATCCTTCACATCACTTCGCAGAGGCTGTTATGCACTCACTGATGTCCTGCACGCGCACATCACCGAACGCTTTAAAGGGATTCCAGTCTCGCGAGGTGACTCGAGTGGTCTTGCCGAGACTGGAATCCTTTTAAAGCATTAGCTGATGTGCGCGTACAGGACATCAGCGAGCGTATAACAGCCTCTGCGAAGTGATACGAAGGATCCAGAAGTAACTTTGCACTATGCTGAATTACCTCCTGCATGTGGGAATAATCCTTGTTGTCTTTTGACTCATGTAAAGCATGAAAAACATATCTTACCAAATATACCAAAAGTATAACTGATTCCACTTTGATGCAGAATACCCCAATACTTTATTATATGCCATTTTCTTATGTGCAGTTATATATATCTATATACTGTATCTTACTAGACCTCTGCAAGAGTTTTGCAACACTAACTTGACCCACTAAAATGTATCCAACAAAATCTAGTTTGCATTGTTCTGTTTGGCTTCACTTATCTAGAGACACCACAAATAGCAGGCTTTTATCCCTAACCTGTCCTTTATCGATGTTAGGGAGAGTTTCAAATATGATACCAATTTTATCAAAACATACAAATTATCTTTATTCCACTAATGCATTTATTTACAAATAATATCAGCATGCCCTCCAAGGGAGCTTTAAACATACTGGTATATTGTGGATAAACTATACAACACCTCCCTCCCATTGCTTACCAGTAGTCTGTATTTTGTAAAAGGGATTTGGTCAGACAGCAGATATTACACTAAAACACTGAAGAGGTTTTCTTTTTTTTTTATCTAATGTGCACTAGAATTTTTTTATTTTTAGCTAAAATCTTAAATGTAAACGTCAGTCCGAAGATGGAGATGCTGTTTATTCACCCATAATAAAATAATCATATTCTATTGCTGTTTTAGGCCAGGAAACTTAGAATGAAATATTGAATATTTTCTCACATTCTTTCATTACAAAACAGATCCTATGAGACCCAGTAGCATAGAATGACTATTAAGAAGCTTGTGTTTTTCATGATAAGCTTCTTAATTTTGATTATTTGTTTTGTTTATTTTTAAAAGAAAAAGAAAGAACTTTAAAATAATATTTTAATAATTGAAAAGAGTTGTAGTAATGTGTGTTTTGCCCTATACAGTATATCTAAAATGAACAGCAATTTAATGGACTTTTTGCTTTACTTGTGCATGTACTCATACTGTAACTGGCTGAAGGTTTATTATTAAGTCAATCATCTTTGCTAATCCATGTGGTTCAAAGTAAACAATTTTCTAAACAATAACCTTCCATTTCTTACTTAGGGTCGGTTCACACTTGCATTTTTATGTGCGGCATATGATACGCCATGCATAAAAACAAAAAACGTTGCCAATGTAATCCTGTGGACTTACCTGGTTCTGGACACACTAGCGTATATTGCGCATAAACTGTGGGGGTAATTCAGAAAAGTGCGAACTTACCTGGTGATCCTTCGATTCACCTCGCCGAGACTTGTACACACTCCCTTTTCTCCTGCACACGGAGATCAGTGAATGGTCCAGTCTCGTGAGGCGACTTGAGTGGTTGTGAGGTGAGTCGAAGCACCTTTAAAGCGTTCTCTGATCTCCGCATGCAGGAGAGAAGGGAGCACGTACCAGTCTCGGCGATGTGAATCGAAGGATCGCCAGGTAAGTTCGCAGTTTCCTAAATTACCTGTGTCTAGAACGCTTGCTGTCACATTTTGTGCCGGCATATTACACCACACTGAGAGAGCATTCACACTGTCACTGGTAAGTGCAATAAAAAAATACACCGGAGCGTATTTTTTTTCTTTTTGTTTTTTTCACATTAGTGTATTTTGCACATAATATGCTAGTGTGAACCTAGCCAAAGGCATATTTAATAAAGTTGAAAACCTCATTATCGCCATTTTCAACTGTTATTTTGCCGAATTTGGGTAATTTTGCTGTTATCTATTTATCAAGCTGCAATATTTATGTTGTTGTGGCAAAGTACGTGGTAAATTTAATGATATCGATATCGTCTAATGCTATATAGCATTGATGGATTTAAGTGTAAATTTCAATGTAAAAGTTGACTTTTCGATATTGATATACATATGGATATTGATATCTGCTGCTATTGCTGGAGTGTTAAGAATCCCTACAGTGAGGGTCCACAGGACCCTCATACCGGCCCTATCCATCCCAGCATCAACCCCCATACTCCCCACCTAACGCTAATAATCATTTACTAGCATGTAAGCGGTTAACTGATTTAAATAAATTATTTCCATAGTGCTACTGTAATATTAGAGCTATAGAAATAATTAGTATAAACTATACAAACCCTATCTACCAGGAGTCCCTAGGACCCCCACACCTCCCTCCTATATCACCCCCCACTTGGCGCTAAGCTAGGTGGCGGGATCGCCAAGTGCATGAATCAAATCCCTAGGAACTACTCCTTTTTCCCCCTACCTCCATGTCCCTGTAGGGTAGGGGGACATAAACAAAATTAGTAGGGGTCTCTGTGTAAAAAAAGACTGGAACAGACTGTAAGGAAACACAAGCATGGGGTACCATGGGAAGTGGTACTCCATAGGGGAATAGAAGCAAACCCAGAGCCCAAGCCCCACCAGGCTTACTAGACAAAGAACACAGGTGCCAGGTGCTGGAACACATAGAACAAGGTGGTACACCACTAGAAAGTGCCAGTAGAACAGACAAATGCAGGTTCAGGGACAGGTGCAGAATGCCATGGGAACTGGTCAGCCATAGGGGAACAGAAGTGAACCCAGGCCCACATGCCAGGAACAGACACTGGAACAGGAACAGACACTGGAACAGGTGCAGGTACAGGAACAGATTCAGGAACAGGACATTCAGGAAATGGCAAGCCATAGGAAGACTGAAGCAAACCCAGACCCACATACCAGAAAAAGGTACAGGTGCAGACGAGTTAAAAGTGGATCCTGTATACCACAACAGGAGTTGGAAGTGGTTAACACCGAGGCACGGAGTCTAAGGAGGGCCAGTTCTTCACCCTGAAACCCCACAAGGGGGTATGGTCTTTGCCGCAGGCACCTCCCAGGTTCGCGGACCTCAGTGTAACCCCCAACTGGTGACAGCTGGATAGACTCACATAGGAACTCTGGCAGATAGCCCTTGAATGATATCGGTAATTCGATGCTTGAATAATATTGCTCAAAATAGGTGATAAAAGTAAAAACTAGCAATACTGCCTAGTAAATTCGGGAAATAAAGGTTAACTAATCATATTGATGTACAAACCCCAAAATCAGAAAAGTTGGCACGTTGTGTAAATCGTAAATAAA
>WMED01030004.1:0-10173 GCA_019650415.1 Pipa parva
AATGCAGGAGATTACAGAGGGAAAGCTGACTTGTGTGCAGGCGTTAAGTAGTAAGTAGGGAAAAAATGTTCGAGATAGGGTACCTTTTCATGGAAAACTGGCCAGTACATGTCACACACACATTTCCTGGTGCTGGAGTTTATCAGTGCTGCCTACTCAATCATTCTTCTTCAGATGAAACATCTACTGGGGAAAAACACTTCTCACTGCATATCAAAATTTGTAGTCTAACTATAGTTTCCCTTTAAAGAAAATTCCTATTTGGACTGGTATGACAGTTATTCCTCTGTAGTACTTGTAAAAATGTCGTCTTGGAAGTTTCATTTCTGATTTTTATTGATTTGTGTTGTCTCTCTGCTGGCTGTAGTCAAATTGGGCTTTCTGAATATTTATTAGCCATGGGAAACAACAGGACTTGGCAGTGTTTATTTACTTAACATAAAAAACTGACTAACCATAAGGAAGGAAAAACAAATGGCAAATTCAAAGATAAAAAATGTAAAAGTACTATGTAGAAATAAATGCCATGCAAATCTAAACACGTTTTGTTATTTTTCTAGTATAATTAGTCCTTTAAGGACCTATAGCTGCTCAGACACTATTCTCTCCTCTCTACACTTTATCTGTGCTGCAGTAAGTGCTGTCAATTCTAATCTCTGGCTGATAAAATGGAAGGATCCTACAATCAGAATCCTTATGGCATTCATTGCTGAAGTTAACAGAAGATATGCAGACAGGAATTCTTCCAGTGTTTTTCCACCAGGATAGGGAAAAGAATATGATTACATTATACAGATCATAAGACAACATATTAAAATGGTCTCTGGGACCCCTAGAAATGATTGCAAGATCTTTTTTGTTTTCTGATAAAGAAATCCAACACAAAACTGCATACAAGGAGTGGTTAATGAAAGATAAATCATGTTAGATATAAATGTAAATAACCTGCAATCAAAGAAAGCCTTGTTTTAGTGAATGAGCAATGCAGTGAGAAATACCTCAAGTAGTTAATAAAAGAATAATTGGTAGTATGAACATGGTCACTATAGTTTTTGCCATTAAAATACTTGAGACTGACCACATTGTGTGCTTCCGTTGCCATGTGACTAACTGACAATGCCCTGGAGTAGTTTAGAAAGACAAATATGCAGTCCCATGAAATTGTTCCCTGTGTCATGTTTTGACACGAGTAAAGAACCTACACACAAACAACTGAAGAAAAGATTTAAGTCATGCTTGACTGTGCCAAATAGAATGCATTTGCGTTTCCCAGCTTGCAATCTGTAGCAGCTGTACTTACAGTAAGCTAAATATCATACTGTGTACCTACACAAAAATACACTGTGAACTAGGGGTGAGCGATATAACAAAAAAAACAATATCGCTTTTTTTTTTTTTTACAACTTCCACGATAACGATAACTACCGATAACGGCGTGCGCCTCATCCTAAAGCTTGATCCTGTCCTTCATCGCACACAGGGATGTGTGGAGCTTCCGGGAGGTGGGGATAAAGCAGCCGGCTCAGCGCACTTACAAAGAAAAGGAGAGAGAGACTCAGCCGCGCAGACGCACTAACAGCCGATAGCTCATTAAGACGAAGTGAATATTCATGAGCATGAATATTCACTTCGTTTTAATGAACTATCGGCTGTTAGTGCGTCTGCGGGTGAGTCTTTATCTCTTTTTCTTTGTAAGTGGGCTGAGCCGGCTGCTTTATCCCCACCTCCCGGAAGCTCCACAGGCGCCGCACGGTTACCCGATATTGCAGTTTTGCAATATCGGTAAAACACTGTGTGCGATAGTATCGTGAACGATACATATCGGACACCCCTACTGTGAACACAGGTGAAACATATGTGTCCACGTGTGGAACCTGCTTATTTTTAAGTAGACAAATTATTCATCGTCATTCTCATGGAAACACGCAGAAATAAGCTATAATATATTATAATCCAAATTAAACATTTATGTTAAAGTTCCACCAAGTCAAACTCATTGAGACTTCATGTCACAGTAGGATGCTAAATGCAGAGACCAGTAACAGCATAAAAAGAAAAGTTCACAATAGATTTGGTATGGCAGTTAATACTACATACAAGTAGTACTGATGAAAATGTTATCATTGAATTTGTATTCCTGATTTTATTGCTTTGTGTTTGCTTTTCCTCTTTCATGGCAAGTTATTTTCATTCCCACCATTAATGTGTCTGCAATCACAACATTTAAAAAGGCCACAAAATGAGAATTGCCTTAGACAAAAGTCTAAGTTATCATTAAGCGTACTTTTAATGATGAATAGCCTGTACTTTCAAAGCCCTTTTTTTTTTTTACTACTTTGGTGACACCACTTGATACATTCCCCCCATGCATATGTTTACAATTTCCAGCAAGCTTAGTGTTTTAATGCTGGTGAGTAGACTGGTAGGAAAGAGTTTACTCACATTGTTAATAGTTTCTCATTGGTCTCCAGACAACATACCTAACTGAACTGCAGGCAGTCATATGTCCATGTGACATATGCAATAGTAGCCAAGCATGGCATGAATATCACATTTATAGTATTGTAAGTTTACATTTAAGTATTTCTCACCTGTACCAGGCAATTCTGGTATCATTCTCTATTTTTTTTTACATTACATCACATAAGCATTTAAGAATATGTACTGCATGTGCATTACAAAAGATTTAGTTCATTAAGTACAGAAGATGTAATGCACTCATTGAGAAGGTGGAGATTCCCTTTAAGAAACATATCTGTAGTAGGGGTGTAACGATTCATCTATTTAATCGATGTATCGATTTATTTTCCAATGATCCAACTACATCGATCTGTGCTCAGCAAGGTGGCCTTCCGGACGACATTTATCGATCTAAAATCGTTTTAAAAAGTAATGAATCGATTATATCGATACTACAACTATTTGTTGAAAAATAGAATTAAAGGAAGCAGGTAAACTCAACCTGAAATTGTTGGTTGTAATTTATGCAAATAAAATGTGAATACTTTTGCTATTAATTGTTGTTTGATTATTTTCTGTATCTATTATCATCAATTTATGCTTGATTCCCTTACAAGAAACAACAGGAATCTGTGAAACTCCATTTGTATTGTCCAGTATTAAGGTATTTATTTCACACTGGTTGAATTTTTTTAGCTAAAAAGTTACTGAATCGATTTTAAGACACTGAATCGTTTCAGATCGGATCGTTTTAAATTAACCAAGATTGTCCTTGAATCATATCGGCAGCCGTGAATCGTGATACGAATCGAATCGTTGTTAAAATGAATCGTTACACCCCTAATCTGTAGATATCCAGTAACTGTAAAGTTGGATGGATATTACCATTTAAAAACAAAAGTAAAAACCAGATAGGATAAAAGGCTAATCAACAATTCTGTCTCCCAGGAATGCTTTAAATATAACAAATGTAAGGACCACGAAAGCCAGGAACAAAAGAAAAAATATCATTTGAATGGATAGGTACGGCAATGATATCTAAAATTGTTTCATTTGAAACAAAATGTATGATTTGTGTTGCTTTGTGTTTCCTTATCAGCTTGCTGTCTGCAGACATATTATAGCTTTAACATATACAAATACCCAAAGCCAGTTATTAGAAATACAGATTGTTGTTTGGAAGTGCGAACTGTTGTTGTATATATTTGCGTATAGGAAAGGTTGTCTGGTAATTAAACATTTATCTTGTTCTGTATTGTCACACAGGGGATGCTCTCTTTTTCCATTACTACATAGATCAGTCTTGCATGTAACTCACTGCACATGCATTCAGTATTCCTACATTAGAAAAAAACTGCACAATGTGAAAAATATTTTCTACTCTGCTCTGTTTAATGAAACACAGCTGTCCAATAAATGTTCTGTTCCAAGGCAATCTAGAAACAGTGTGGTGAACAAACTTTTAACTGACAGACGCCAAAAGAACTGTAATTTCCTCCCAGCTGCCCATCGGCAGAATTCTGATTTTATCTATTGAAACAGATAGCGGTGTCAAGTTGTCCATTTAAATATGGAACAAAAACTGGTGTAAAATGTAATGCTGGAATTTATGCAGTACACATGGAAGTCTGAACATCTCAACATTTAAAATGAACAGAACTTGACAGTGCAAAGTCTGTTGGGTAACCAGATAGAATAGGATTAACCAGAACTTTTTGTAAAGAAATAGCATTATACATTGCAAAGGTTGTTGTGAGACAGTATTACATCATTAGGGTGAGAATAGGATACGGTAAGCGTCCAAGGTAAAGTTAAACTACAATCTTATAATTCCTACAATAAAGACACACACAGACTATCCTGTTATTTTTTATTGATTCAATGTGTATATTACAGAGTTGTATATATCAGTTGTCAGAGAAGTGGTGCTGCTCACAGTTATCAATGGTTTTGTCAGTAGAAACAATGGGAATCATGTGGATAAGGATTATTGCAGACAGGTACACATTCGAGGAATCCCAGCACATCTGTGTTAATGTGAGTTGCCATAAGGCATTTCCATTGACTTTTTTTTTTTTTTTTTTTATTGGTAAGAGTTGTGACAATTCCCTACCCCAAGGAATATATAAACATGGATAACTTGGTACAAGTGACCAATGATGTCAACAATCTCTCATTGCATGCTAGACACTTTAAAAGAGAACTAAAGTCAAAAAAATAATAAAAAACAGTTAAAATACTTACCTTACACTGAGCCGATTGATTACAGCCACAGCATGAGCTGTGCTGTAATTAGCCAGCTCGTGATGATTCCCCCGATGCTTCTCACAGTGCTGGCTGACTGGCAGGCGATATAGGTTTTATATTTAGCGCTGCCTCCTGCTCTCTATAAGAGGCCGTTTCTTCACTCTGGACAGCGATGTGATCTTCTTTACTTTCTTTTCCTGTGTGATTTCAGAAAATGGAGCAAGAAGTGTAGCAGAATTCTGATCACCAAAATTACACAAGAACAGGAAGTAAAGAGAATTGCATTGCTGTCCGTAGCAGAAGAAATCTGCACATTATACAGAGCAGGAGGCAGCACTGGTCCATAAAACCTCTATTGGTAAGTATTCCCCTCCTCCCTTAAAGTGCACCTGTCACCTCAAAACTCTACTACTAATTTAGGTTCTACTAATGAAATAAACGTTTTTGTAAATATATATGTAGTGTAAAAAAATGTACCTTTATAGAGCATTTCTCTCTGTCATCTTTCCTGTCAGCCTGCCTTTTCTTTCTCAAGTCAGGTGGGCAGGGATAAATGATGATTAACATTATAGCTCCTCTAATCAAATCCCTGCTAGATTGTGATTTACAGGATCTGATTGGAGGAGCTATAATGTCAATCATTTAGCCCCACCAAGAGAAGGCAGGCTGACAGGGAAGATGACACAGAGAAACTTTGCATAAAGGTACACATTTTAAAATACATATATATTTATGAAAACGTTTATTTCATTATTTGAACCTAAATTAGTATTACTGTGTTTCCCCGAAAATAAGACAGCGTCTTACATTAATTTTTGTTCCTAAAGATGCACTAGGTCTTATTTTTGGGGGATGTTTTATTTTTGGTAATCTGTACTGGTATAGTATATTTCTCGTACTTTACTGCAGCTAGGTCTTATTTTCAGGCGAGGCCTTATATTTCTAAGCTTGGAAAAAATTGCACTAGGTCTTATTTTTGGGGGATGTCTTATTTTTGGAGAAACAGGGTAGTTTTGAGGTGACAGGTGCACTTTAAGAATCACCTCTAGTATAAAGAAGCTTTATTTCTCCTTAAATGGGTGTCAAGCATATATCATGTGAGCTGTTGCCATACTGCAACTGTTATTTCTCAGTGGCCAGTATCACAAATTCAGTAATGCTTGTCAACTACAAGAGTGCTGGCCTTAGTCATTTGTTCAGTTAAGCTTCTGCTTGCAAAACGTATAGGTATCAGAAGAAGATGAAGTAATAGTTTTATAGAGTTGTGAAAACATGAATGTTATCTAGAACTCTGTGTCATATGGTTTAATACTCATTAAAAACAAAACCTTTTACTTTACATTTAAGCAACTGCGAATTGGAGGCAAGGAGGAAGGTGCCAAGAAAAAAAAATACAAACAGGAAGTGAGTTTATCAGAAAGGCCTTTATTTCTTTAACTAGGGTATGACTGCCAAAATAAAAACTGCTAATCCCCAAAAGCATGACAGAAATACCATCTGTGTTTATTCTTTAACAAAGCAGGACTTGTTACAAAAGTCAATATGGCTGCTGCAAGATTTATCCCGGGAGAGAATGCTTAACCTGCATCTTTAAAAGCTTTAAAGATATTGTAGTTTTCTAACAGCCAGATTGTACTTGGCACTTTATTTTGATAGGGATTTTTAACTCTACATTGCCTGTCCCAAAAATACATTCACGGTAAGGAAAGTTATGATACTGATTATTATCAAAGAGTAAAAAGTCAGAAAATGGATCATACAAGCCTAAAAACCTTTAGATTTCATCTACATCGAGATTCATCAAAGTTTAATAGGGAAGATTAGAAACAGATACAACCATCCCACTACTTTTATATGATATTTTGAATGTTTTAAACCAGGATTATTTTAAATATACAGTTTTATGTTTCTCAGCTGTAAATGTGAATACACAAACACAGGTCATGTATTTCATTTAGTACACTGAGTAAACATCCTCAATGTAGGGGGAAAAGTAAACTACAGATACCATGAACATTTTAATCAGTACAGTTTTCATTGACTATTAAAAGGAAGTCTTTCGGTAAGGCCTTAAATTAAAATACATATTTCACAACTGTGGCAGTGTAGTAAAAATAATAAGAGATTTAAGTTTTGTGGATATCTGCATAGCAATGCAGGTAAAGTACATTGAAGGGCAATATTCTTGTGCTAATGTTCAGATAGCCACAACAAAAAAATGCACTACCACCTGAGGACAGGTGTGAAAACCTATATAAGCTGAAACAGAATAATACAGCTTAAAGAGGAGTTTAAGACAAACTGTATGGTGCGTTCCATCCAAACGGAAATGACGTTTTACACGTCACTTCCTATATTGAGACACTGCAATGTAATTAGTATATTAATCAAACCGCGATCTCTATATTTTATTTTGCTTATTCTCCTGAGGAAACTGCTTTGTGGCAAAACGCGTAGGGAGCTATCCAGATGCGGTACGGTGAATTCTGGACTACTTGTTGTGCCCCTCTGCTGTCTACATCCTTATCGTTTTGTCTATTATGATGAATTACTGACATGCTTTTAATTCACATTGGTTTGTGAGTATATATGTTTATTTGTTACCATTTGCTGATAAAAATATAGCGGTATTACACTATGGAAGTGTTTTATCTTTCCTTAACCATGTTCTGATCGAAGTTACATGCATATATTTGGATACTTGCAAGAAGTTTACAGCGATTGAAGTGTCTGAAGAAGTGTTGTCTTTTATTTTCTCCAAGTGATTTTTTCAAAGCATTTGGTATTATGCTTCTGGCGAGCATTAAGAGGAAATTGATATTTTCCACATTGAGGGTGAAGTTTTTCATGAAATTTTGTGCACGTTTTGGCTTTCCTCATTTTGTTTTATTGGTTATCATTTGATAAGGCACCATTTAGTGCCATTTTTCTTTTGCGCTTTCCCCTACAGATTTTTCTGCTATTTCATGTTTAAGACAAACTGTGTAAACATATAATGTAAAATGAATATGGCTGGATGTGCATGCTTGTCATGATACAATGTAATATATTTATTATTGTAAATATAAAACAGGACGACTGATAATTTTATTAAGTATTTGAATTGGTACTATCTGCTTTACATATTCACCATCATGGCACCATTAAGCACAAGTGTACAATTGACTTGCATTATTGTTATATGCATATGCTGCGTATTTGTACAGCAAGTACAGCAAGTGTACAAATACATTATTTTCATGTATTTTTGGGGAACACAGCAATTTTTTAAAACACAGAGTACAGTTGCAAATAAAGTAATTGAACCTGCACTGACTATGAATAAAATGTGATCTCTGTCACAATTATAGACAATCAAATTAAATTATTGATACATTAACAATTCATGCCTTTCATTGATCACACAGTGTAAACATCCTCAGAGTAGGGGAAGTGAACGACACATACTATGAACATTATAATAACTACTGTTTTTTTATAGACTGTAAAAAGGGATTGTTTCAGGAAAATACCTATTTCATATAGTCATACCTATATTAATTTTATGTAAATATGTATTTTATGGACATTACTTTAGAATGAAATACAAAAACCTTAAAATTGTCACATCTTAAATAGCCTAAAAGCTGTACAATCATGAACTTGAAACAATAAAACAACGTCTCAGTGGTCTCGGAGAGTATGCAAGCATCTGAGAGAGAAGGGTTGAATGAATGCGGATCAGGGCAAAAAGTGAAATTAGCAGAGTGCAGCTACTTTGTAACAGACATTTAAACATTTGTTTGCTTAATTACTTCACTACTACAATTAAAAGTTCAACATCACTGCAGATGGGGGGTTCTTTGACATTAAGTAATTAAAAAACAAGCTTTAGCCTCCCATCTCTAAGTCCCACCTAGATATTAGTTTTGCCATGTAAATCATTTAATAAAGGAACAGGTTAAGATACACAGAATGACCTATGCCCCATGCTAATCCTTTATGCAGACATCTGCTAAATTAGCTCTGTTTGAGGCTGTGGTTATTTTTTATGTATTTAAGCTCCTTCGATCCTCACTGCCAAAACGCTTCTACATTCACCTCCCCACAACTACTCTATGTGCAGAATAAATTTAGACAGCTAGCAAAAAGTGGTATCCACTTCATTAATTCTTCATTTTTCAGAGTCAGTGAGCTGTTAAGTGTATGACATGCTTTACTTACAATCAAATTCACATGGATGAAAGCAGACGTGATGCAACACCAGAGCTATGAACCCCATACCAAAACCAACAGGGGACTTTGTTTTCACCCACTGGAGCATTCCTGCATATGAAATCTAGAGCAAGCTCCACACACGGCCAAAAATATGGAAAGGAGAAACCGATTACACATTTCTATGCTTCAGCAATGCATTAAACTATCTGAGCACAGCACAGTTGTACCAACTGATCAGATTATGCTAAGAGATAAATTTTGAATGATGAATATGACTATGTTTAACTGAAAAAGTAGCAGAGATCTCCAGAAATGATTTTTCTACATATTTGAAACATGTTGAAAAATCAGTCTACCAGGATGTCTATTTATACTGAAGTTATAATATAAGCATTGTTTATACATCATCTGGGAAATTGTAATATGTACAGCCAGGTTTAGTCTACTGGATATATCAGTAGATTTTGGCTACTAACTTCTCCCAGGAATTGTTCTTTCTTTGTAATATTCTAGATCAACAGTTCTCAACCTGTGGATTGCAACCCCTTTGGGGGTCGAACAACGCTCTCACAGGGGTTGCGAACACACTGTGAAGCCAGAAGAGAGCACAGGTCCCTTTATATAAGGGTTCCTGGACGGTGACATCGGGCCCGAACAACATCATCAAGTGATGTCAGTACCCGGGGGTCGCGGTCTCAACAAGATTGAGAACCGCTGTTCTAGATCAACATGTTAAAAGGTTCCTCTGCTGAAGACATCTGTACTCTACCTGCAAATTATGATCTTTAACTAAACATAAATCTATAATAACTATATGCCACTTTGCATCTTCAATAAAAAGAATAGTAACATTACAAACATCAGGGAATCAGGTAAAAGCTCCATTCTCATTCCTTTAGTGACATTAAAGGAGCATGTGACTTTCTAAGTGCTTGCAAATATATAGAATTATATTTAATATTTAGGAGCCCAGATGTTTGCTAGATTAGTAGCTATATGAGCAAGGGTTGTAAAGCACGAAATGCATAAGATGTTGGTTCCCATAACTGCTGTTGGATTTAAACAATAAAAGCCTGTTTTTATTTGGAAATGCTGGATGGTTTTGAGTATTAGTAGTGATATTACCAAACACAAATTCATTTATTAATAGAACTGTCTGTAAGACTGCAATAGGCTGAAATACCATTGCTAACAAATGACTGTCCACCTACACAGGCACACTAGTGGAAAAGTGTTAGCATCCGCTTTAACTACAGAGTGAAACACAGG
>WMED01030006.1:0-10173 GCA_019650415.1 Pipa parva
CTATACATCAGCAGCTTAGTTCTATTATAATATTATATATTAGACTGTCATTGAAAAAAATATGTCCCTTTTCAGTTAAGAGTAATTTACCTATTTAGAAAATGGTAATAAAAAAACGATTTCCTTGTTTGCTGCTGCTGTAAGGCCTTTACCACTTATGAAAGTGAAACTAGTGGCAGAGTGTAGCAATTACAGGCAGTGTGAAGCTGATAAGCTGTAGCTTCCTGCCAGAACTTCTACAGTGATGTCACTGGTCAGGATTAGTATTCATAATGTATTCAAAATGGCTGCAGTCAGTGCGCAGAGCTGTGCAAATTTTTTAAGAATAAAATGATTTAGGAGGCAGACAGGTGTACTACTTATATATGTATTTGTGTGTAGTTACCTTTAGTTCTTCTTTAATAAAGATTTACTTGAATACTTCCATTTCCCAGTTTATTGTCAACTGTGTTAATTAGAATGTTGATTAAACTGGTGCAATTATTAGATATTAGATTTGAGCAATTTGAC
The DNA here is from genome assembly GCA_019650415.1 of Pipa parva. Lineage (NCBI taxonomy): Eukaryota > Metazoa > Chordata > Amphibia > Anura > Pipidae > Pipa > Pipa parva. Next base: position 511 of record WMED01030006.1, read on the forward strand.
CCCGCAGGACTAAGTGGATTACAATAAAACCTCTCTAAGAGAGATTACAATAGGAATGAATAACTTTACTATTAATATATAAATAATTTTGTAGTGTAACTAAGAGTTTACACATTGCAAAGTTAAGTGTTAACATACACATATTGTAAACCTTGATCATAGTGATGGTTTAGCATCCCTATAAAAGAGATCATGTTAACAACATCCAAATCAAATCCATTTACAGTAGGATACACAGGTTCATAGGTGTTGCATCACAGAGCAAGATAAAACACAATGTTTATGTCATAAGATAATACAATGCAATATAATAAAATAAATAAATAAATAATACGTAGCATTTATATAGGCTTAAGGGGGTATGAGTTGTTTATGGCTACAACTGTCTCTGGGAAGAAACTGTTCCTAAACCTACTCGTACGGGATTTGAGGCATCTAAAACGTCTGCCAGAAGGAAGGAGGCAGAACAAGTCCTGGTTAGGATGAGAACAGGCAAGGATAATGTTCCAAGTTCTGTCTATACAACGCTTGCAATAGATGTCCTTGATGGGGGTCAATTCTGTGCCAATGATCCATTGGTCTGTTTTGATGACCCTTTGTAGTGCATTGCGGTCTTTGGCACAGCAGTTCCTGTACCATGCTGATAGACAGTATGTAAGGACACTCTCAATGGTGCATCGATAGAAGTTGGTCAAGATCCTAGTATTAACTTGGGCTTTACGGAGGGTTCTGAGGAATTAAAGACGCTGTTGGGCTTTTTGGATAGACTTATAAGTGTTTAGGGACCAGGATAGGTTATTAGAAAGATGTACACCGAGGAACTTGAAGCTGTCCACTTGTTCTACTATATTCCCACGAATGTGAACTGGGGGTAGACGTGTTGTTCACTACCTCTTCTGAAATCCATTATCATCTCTTTGATCTTTTTTGCATTTAGTGATAGTGAATTCTGATCGCACCAGGATATCAGGTTCTGTATTTCCATCAAGTAGACTGACTCATCATTACCTTTTTATGAGGCCCAGTACCGTAGTATTGTCGGCGAACTTGATGATGCAGTTGGTATCCTGTTTAGGGGTGCAGTCGTGGGTAAAAAGGGAGTAGAGAAAGGGACTTAGTACACATCCTTGAGGCAGACCTGTGTTCAGACTGATAGTGGAAGAAAAGGAATTATTCATTTATTGCAACCAATATATTGGTTGCAATAAAGAAACCATTTGCACCTGTAATCAATGTTTACTGCTTCTTTTGTTGACATCAGTTCTATAGTCCTAACCTTTTACAATCATCTAAACAACTCTCTCAAGGAAATTATTTTCTGTTAAACTAATTTGTTTTTCATATATAAATGTTCTACTGAATACAAATCACCAAACTGATGGTAGTTTTAAAGAAAATCTTGAAACCATTTATTGTGTCAAATTACAAAACCAGTACCAAGTATTTTCTTAGTGTGTATACATATACAGTATTAATAACTACATATATGTATAAATGTGCATCTCAACATAATAATTATAACATATACATGTAATACAGTAACTATGACATTATTATTATAAACTAATGATTGCATTAGGTCCCGGATTGCATCTTCACAAAGTGCAATTGTCAATAGCAATACTAACTGAGCTTGGTACGAACTGAGGTCAACTTGCTGTAGTCATGTGCAGTAGAACAATTGCTCAAAATAATCAACCTTTTTGAAATATATGCCCAGATAATGCCATCTATAAAATGATATATCTTGGCATACAAAGCATTTCTTTATTATAAATACAAATTTTCTCATTTCTGCAGTGGTCCAGGTAAATGTCCTGGAAATGGAGATGGTTGGATCCTGGGCTAAGTTCACAGTTAACATTCTGTCAGTCTACAAATGCAGAGATGACCGAATAAAGCGTGGGGATAATTTCCTCTGGATACATATCAAAGACCTCTCCTGTAAGTGTCCAAAAATCCTGCTGAGCCGAAGATACCTGGTGATGGGTAGCAGTGAGGGGCCAGGTGAAAGACCAGGACTAACAGCTGACAAAAACAGCATGGTTATTCAATGGAGAGACGCATGGACCAGACGGCTCAGGAAACTCCAGCGTAGGGAAAAGAAAGGGAAATGTCTCAAACCCTGAAGGGTGTCTGGCAGCAAAGATATTTGGAAACTTGTAGATAAATGCATTGTTCCTAAGTTTATGGATATGCTGATAACTCTGAAGTTTTAGAGTTACCATCATCGTTGGAGCTGAGAATTCCATCCATCACAATCCACAACTGTGGAATGAAATTTCTCCTTGAAGGACTAAGTCTTCAGTAGTCACAGCCGCTAATGCTGCAATGATATATTTAATGGACCCATTTTACTACATCAGGAGGATATTCCAGATATCAACTAACCATATTCCCAGCATGATCTACAGCTGGCCATGGATTCATATATCGATTTGTTAAACTAAGAGCAGCTTCCATACTATGCAAGAGGCCCTTTAAGAATTTCTTGGGTTATGTTAATCTATATTTCTCAAGCCAAGGCGTTAAAAATTCTAGGCAACGATACCGAGAATTAGCAAGACTTGGCTGTCTGGAGCTTTATTGAAAGGTATATGTTAAATGTGGATATTGAGAAGGGTAAAATATTGTCCTTTGTCTACAAAAAAAAAAAAATAATATTTTTACAAGGAGTACTGTTGGAAACTAACACTGCCTTAAAATATTACTCTACAAAAAACTGTATGGGCAGATGCCTAGAGAAAAAATATACTGCTAAGTATGCTATGACATAGTTTTTCTTGTAAGGCTATTATAATTATTTTACTCAGTCATGTTTCAGTAACATGACTTCTTTACAAAAGATATATTTTCACACCCTGCATGTGGATCTGAACTTCTAATATCCGTCAGCTTTCATTTGGACTTTAAAATGAAACAGATTTGTAAAGTATTAAAACTGGAAATGGCATCAAGTTGGGGTTTTGTAACGTAATACGTCAGATAAAAGTTTCCCTAGATACAAAGACCTGCAGAGCACTGTACAATAACCAATATCTCTGCCAAATAACTTTATACGGCATCTTGATGACTATTACACCTTTCCTTCAGATGGACGGAATGGCTAGAGTGTAAAAATATACGCACAATGGCACCATATTGTACTGTACCGTGTGTTGTAACGTGCTTCAGTGAAACTGCTTTTGACTGCAGTGGACTTTAGCGAATTGTCCCAGCTTCTTTGAAAATGAACGAAAGACTAACATAACTTGTTTGTGTAGTTAGTATTATATTATTTTAACCAGACTTGGAAGACAGAAGGGCAATGTATTTGGTTTATTGAATATGTATAAATGTCCCTTGGTCACCTCCCTATCACTCTCCACGTGTCAACTCTTTCCAACCTGAACAAAACACACAGGTTACATATGTGACAGCAGTTGCTCATTAAGGACACAGGATCACCTCTATCCTGCGGAGGCTGTTGAATAATGTCGTCATCACTCAGTAAACTTAGTCAAAACTTTGGCACTTCCATAACTGAAAGCATTATTTTTCTGAAGTAAATCACAGCACAAATACAATGCTCCACTGTCCCAGATCTTCAAAAATATGCTTTGGCAAATATGCTGCCTTTATTTTCTGGCATTCTGTGGGGAGAAAAAAATCATGCTTCTAAAGGCCACATATTTTTGCATTGTATTGTGGCCATTATAGAGAAAGGTGACATTTCCATTCATGTCTAGGATGTTATACATGTTCAGGAGGTGCAGTTTGGAATGGCAGTGTGATAAAGTTATTCCCAAGCATTGTGGAATTAGAAAAAAGACATATTTTATAACTATTGTTTTTAATTGCTTTAGCACTAAACTTTCAGCAGAATTCATAATGGAGGCAATTGATTTACAGAGGTTTAGCAACATATAGCAACTAATCAGAGACTGGCTTTTATAATCCTAACTCCCCTACACCTTTCAGCACTAACTGCTGACTGGTTGCAGACCTCTCAACAATTGGGTTAGCAGACCTCTCAACAATTGGGTTAGCAGACCTCTCAACAATTGGGTTAGCAGACCTCTCAACAATTGGGTTAGCAGACCTCTCAACAATTGGGTTAGCAGACTTTTCAACAATTGTCCTTCTTCATGATTTCCCCTAATATATGTTTTTTTTTTAGGGTTATCAAAATAAAGTAGCCAGACAGACAGCAAACTACAGCTCCAATTGATCATCCGCCATACAAATCGGGGGCTTAGGTTTACTGTCTAGCAGCAGGAGATACTTTGGTACCAAGGCTGTGAAATAATGCTATTGATGACTATATGCTTATGCTCACAAGGGCTATCAAAAATTTGCTCCAATCAGTACAAGCAGGGGAGCTGTTGCCTAAATTGAAAACTTTTGGTTTTGCCAGGCTAAGCAGCTGCATAGCACAATCATAAAAAAAAGCCCGGCCACAGTCTTCTGGCATTTAGGCATAACTTTAGGTATGCAACTGAAGGAAGGTTGCCTTAGAAACATGCCTGCCTAAGACCCACGGCATCTTAATCCACCTCTTTACAGTTGCAAGGCTGGAACAGAATGGATGAAGCTAGGAAACAGATTAAAGTGCACCAGTCACCACACATGCAGCAGGACAGCAACTGAACTGGTATCTATACAGCAATCAGGTGCAAACTTTAATGAAGAACTAAAGTCTCCTAATACATTATATTTGTTAATTTAGTCTACATGCCAGCAACACAAAAACTCATGTATTTCCCTTTCAAGCAACCTACTACCTACTTGATTATTTCAGCTTCTTCTGAATGAATTATTTCACAAGTATATTGCAGACTTTGTAGAATTTCAGCATCCCCTGCTGAGAAAGGGTTCTGGCTTCAATGGAGCATGTGAGAAAACCATCGATGTGTATGCATCATTGATATTCAAAGTTTAATGGACCAAGTGAACTTCCCCAACCAGTCGAATGCTGTTTGGGATGAAGTGTCAGGGTTCTTTAGCATATTAATGAGGATCCAATATGGCAGCCATGAGATACTAGCACCATTAATTCTGTAAGATTGCATTACAGTCGAAAGGTACTGTTTACTGCTTCATAATATAGCAGTTTAGCCTGGCACACCCTGTACTATCAAGCATATTAGTTATAGGTGGGGAACATTAGTTCTTCTTTAACCTGAGCAGGTACTCTGCCCTCAAAATAGTAATAACTACTGCCAAAATAGAGATCTCCACCTCTGCAGGAAATGATTGTGGGCTCTGATGAATCTGATTACACGACCCAGAATGTATATATTTACATTACCAAGCGAGCAGTTGGGGTAAAAAATGGCAGCATATCATCCACTTTTAAATTGACAGCTGATTGTTGTACAGCTCAAATGCTGCCCTGTTGTCACATGTGCACTTTATAGTTGTGGGAAACTATAGCAAATGCCAAGTCTCTATATACGCATCTATTAAAGAATTTAACATATTAAAGGTCAAGCAAAAACTAAATCAGTTACCTGCTGTTATAAGGAAAGGCATAATATATTTACATACAGTATAGCTAAGTCAATCATATTACTTGTAAGGTAAAGAGGATGACAGATTTTAGACTGTTTTTGAGTTGCTGAGTACAGTTTACTCCATTTAATCAGAGAACAAAATATACTTTTCATGTATGTTTTGTCCTATCAAATATTAGTTCTATTTTTTGATTATCAGTTATACCCTGTATTGTATATCATGTTAATATAATTTAGTTTACCTTGAAGGACCAATGACAGGAGATAAAAATATTGCCATTTGGCATGACATAACAGTTTTTTTATATGACTTAATTGTTAAAAATGTTACCTTTTTATGTCGAGTTGCTGATTTTTATTGCTTTGTGTTGCTTTTCCTCATTGCTGATTGCAGCCATTCTTTATCTTGTGGTTTTCTGTGTACATCCTGAATCTGTATTATCTAAAGTTACATTAAACTACGATACAAAGGGGCAGTTATGTGGCAAAAGATGGCTGCAACCAGAGAAGATTAAAAGCAACACAATGCAATAAAATTCCGAAAAACAATTTTAGTTTTAAGGCATAGAAATAACCTCTATGGGGGTAATTCAGCAAAGTGCGAACTCACCTCGCGATCCTTCAATTCACCTCAGAAAAATGGTTACGTGCTCGCTTCTCTCCTACACACGGACATCACCGAACACTTTAAAGGTACTGGAGTCGGATTTGCCTCACCTCGCGACCACTCGAGTCGCCTCACCGAGACTGGAATACCTTTAAAGCATTCGGGGATGTCCACGTGTAGGAAAGAAGCGAGCGTGTAACCATTTAGGCGAGGTGAATCGAAGGATTGCGAGGTGAGTTCGCACTTTGCTGAATTACCCCCATATGTGTATCCAAACAGAACTTTTCTTCTTCTGATGATCAAAATGACATAGCTTATTTACATCAGTGCATATTTTGGATAAATATTTCCTTTTTTTTAAAAATTTTTAATACGTGTGAGGTGGAGCTAGTTGCACCATTTCCCACGGAATTTACCGGAATGCCAAATGCCACAGTAAGTTGTGTATTTATTCTTTTTGATGGCAAATGAAATGAAAAATAAGCTTATCTTCTACACAGTTCTGGTATGGCAGTGGTTAGTTACAACAGCATTCAAATAGTTGTGTTGTGATTTCATTGGATGAAATTATGTTAAGCCTTATTTTTTTTTAAAAATCTATGCAGTTCTTTTAGAAACTGATCATTTTTTGGACTTCTTGAGTCATTAAGGTTAGTGACATGGGAATGTTAAGCTACCCATACACAGTCTAGTATTTAAATCAGCTTGTTCCATAAGTAAGGCACATTATCAAACAAAACCTTATTAGAGGTGATTACTCAGAACAGAGAATCAGACCAATGGCCTTGCACTGTATGAGGTCATCAAACAAAATAAAAGTACATGGCACACATCGTTATTGTATTCCTTGTACCAACTGCTAATACGTTAAAATTTCAGCTGTTTACAGCACCATTACACCCAAAGATTCAGCTGGTTGCCTTGGCATAGTCAACAGACAAATACATCAATGGCTGTTTCATGGGGCATCATCACAATAGTAATATGTACTAGTCAGCAATGCCAGAGTCTAGGGGGTTATTCATTAAAGTCCAAATTTTTGCGTATAAGTGAGAATTCGCCAAATAAAGACAGTCGCAATTGGCTGCTACTGTCACAGTCACAACTTCATTATGGGGAAATTGTCACGACTTTGCAATGGGGAAATTGTAGCGGATTTGCTATGGGAATCTGCTGTTTGCAAATTCGACAGTTGAATTCGCACCTTAGTGAATAAGCCCCTCTAATACTTTTGTTCGTTGTTATCTGGGAAGCTGAAAATCTGTCTCTTTTTTTCTTTCCGTGATGTTTAAGATTTTCCCTTGCCCTGCACAGGTGGTGTACATGTTCACAGCTTATTTTTTCGAGTCCTGGCACATATGCTGAAGGCTAATGAGCCATGCTGAAACGTAACCCTATTATTAATATATTAACCTCCTGCACATCAACCCCCTGCAGCAACTCTGTTAACTGTGCGTATGTGTGAACAGTGGAATAGCTAGGTATATTGCCAAGATTTCCATATAACAGGGAGCATGTAGAATGAAAAACAGCAGACAGTGGTATTTGTGCAAGGTGTGGATCACTATAGGTTCTATACCGTTATATTTTACTTCCCTTTTAATTAATGAACGGATTCATTGTATTTACACCATCTAAATTTTCCTAGTTTATTATGGCAATGGAGCTGGCTCCAGCCTCACGAACATCTTTCCAACATGGAAACACATTAAATAAATAAAAATTAAAAAAAAAGATCAGATCTTCTAAATGTTTCCTTTTTTTTATTCTGTAATTTTTTTGTTATTTTTAGTCTGCATTGAAATAATTTTTTTTTTTTAGCAAATCTGTGAATATTTTTATGTGTTTTATCTGTCAAAAAATGTATTATGTAACAGATCCTGAAAATGCTTAATGCAACCTGCCAGCAGATGTTTATGTCATGCCAAGATATTTAGGGGGAATTCACGATAGTGCGAAGTGAGGTGCGGAGTCTTCGCCTCACTTAGCACAGACTGATATGCGCTCGCTGATGTCCTGCATGGGGACATCCCCTTAAGCTAAAAATATGCACTGTTTCTAAAAGTTTTTCACTCTGGTTTTTTAATATATAAAATATGAAAAAATGGGGCCATATACCTACATTTCACATATAATTCGTATGGTTGGCTTTTTCTCAGTAAATTTTCAGAAAGGTCTCCTGGCATAAAAACTCTAATGTGGACCCATAATGAGTTGATAGAACCAAACAAACAAGAAACAAGTGTAGAATGAATCAACTGGGTGGGGCACAACCAACTGATTTTTAATTGGCAGATGTCAAAGTTTACCCTTTAATAATTCCAAGTAAAGTGTGAGCATAGCAACAAACACAAGCTAATCATCCTGGGAAAGCAAGAACTCACCAAAGTATATATTTTGGAGAAAAAAAAAACAGATTTCAAATGTGCTGTCTATGGAAGAAGAATAAAAAATTGGTTAAGATTGTGGACCAGAAACACTGAGGTTGTAGCAGATAGGAGATCACAAAAAGTCATATTGTTATTTATCAAACATTTTTCTGATTTTTAAAGATCAAAAATAACTTTTTGATATAAAAAAATGCATTAAAAAGTTGTGTCTTGGCAAAAAGAGTATTTTTAAATAGGTAATACCGACATAACAAAATAAAGACTGTTCCTCCAGCAAAAGGCCTTTAAAAAACCTTTTCGACTTTGATAAGTATCCCCCATATGTAGTGCTAGCAGCTTATTAAATAATAGAAACCACTGGAAACCAAATAGACCCCTATAATCTAGAAAGGTCTTGGTTAAATTGGCCTTCATAAAAGTTGATACAAAACAATAGGCTCACCTGTGCACTGAAACACATGGGCAAGTGGGAGGCTAAAAAAGGTCTACATGGATGAGTTTCTATTGGCAAATGTAATGCACAGTGGAAGTTCCCGGCAGGTTTATGAATTAATTTCTGTAAACAGAACTGGTGATTTGGTCAAAATAAATGGAATCATCACTGCTAATAAATAGAAACAGGTTCTTATTCTTCACATAATGCAATTAGATAAAAGCCTGATTCATCCAAACATCATTGTAGGACAAGGTCCCCAAACACACAGTCATTGTCACAGAGGTCATACAGGACTGTCTTCACTGTGACAAATTAAATAAGTATGGAATCCAAGCTCTATGGAAGAACTGTTTCAAATTCTCCAAGTTGCATGGAACAACCTACTACTCTTTATGGCAAATTGCTTGATCTTTGGAAAGCTTTCATTTTCATATGAAAGTACCGGTATGTGTGCTTTCCATACTCTTTTCAATACATGCTTTAGACATTTTACACAGAAGTGTTTCTGGAAATAAACAGGAAGTTTTAAAATGGAAAGAGAGCGAATTGGGGGGCGTAAGAGAAATACCGGGCAAAAGTATAGCCACTAATGTGTAGAAAAGCAAAATGTGCCTCTTTTAATACCTTATAATATTTAAAATTACCTCAGAGTTCCTAGACCTGTATACTGTAATGCAGTGGTTCTCAATTATTTTCTGTCATACCCCCCTAGGAAGAAGAAAACATTTTGCGCCC
>WMED01030008.1:0-10173 GCA_019650415.1 Pipa parva
TCCAAATACTATGTTATCTTTATTTTTTAGTTGGCTTTCTATGTTATCAATATTAAAGTTACTGATAAAATACTGATTAAATACTGATTAAAGTTAAAGATAATGATAATCTAACTTCTGTCATTTTTCTAGTTTCATCTAAAATGTCTTACTGTGACATCCTTTCCAACACAACACTTTTATTTTGTTTAGGATTTTATTTTAAATATGCACTGTATGTATTAAATCAATAAAGTCTTAGGGGAAATGTATCAAGTGAGAATAAATCGCAAGTAAAAAATATAAAAGTCTGCCTAAACTTGGATTCAAAAAAGAAAATAAAGCAATGCTAGGCTTTAATGGAAAAAGGATGCATTTTCTACATAAACCATTTGTTAATGCAAATGTGAAATGCTAACCTTTTATTAGTTCTTAATGTTAAAAAAAATGAAGTGTGTCCCATGCTTTATATATCAGTTGCACTTGTACTTTAATAAAACTGAAAAATTAGATGCAACTGCTATATAAAAAGGGCACAACATGAGTAACACGTTGGCATAAATAAACTTAGTAAAAAGCTATTTTTAAATTATTGCCATTTTGTACAATTCTCTCTTGGTGATCAACAGTAATTAAGCTATAAAGGGTTCGGCTGAATTGAATTTTTATTCTATGATAAAATGCTTGAAAATGGGAGTGCTGTAATTTAGAAATGTATCTGTGTAAAGAATCTGTAGATTCAGACCACCATCCTGTCTGGGTTCAGAAAGGTCTTCATGGTATCTAGCACAGCCAAAAGCCACATTTGTAACTTTTCAAGCCTTTTCATTCAAAAACTTGAGAACTGTGTAGAGACATGGGAGGCACTGTGGGCAGCCCACACTGGAAGTAGATATTTATTACAAAAGTTTGGGAGAAAATCCATTATCGTTAAACAATTTGGGCTAGGGAAACAGAGTCATTCATTGTGATCTAGCCAAATACTTCTATTGGGTAAGATTTAGAATTTAGATTCAATTAAATTGATTTTATTTACAAAGCACAGGATGTTAATATTATAGACTGCAAATTCTCTTGAATAGTCTCTTTTGTTCCCTATGGTGTCATTATTTTTACATCTTTTTTATATTGTGCTTTTGGATTTTGTACAGTGCTGAAGAAACTATTGGGAATTTACAATGAAACTATAGAAATAAAACTGTAATAGAGCACTCTTTAAAGCATTTTTTGTTTGGAGGAAGAAAGCTACAATGCTTTGTACTTTCCACTTCCTGAATGCTTGTCATGAACTTTTACTCAAAGCCTCCTGCTGAGAATTTGGTTAGAAAGGAGGTTTCAAAACATATCTGCCTCCAACCTGTTCCTATAAAAGAGAACCTGCAGTTAAAGAGTGTGTCTGAGAGGAATTCTCGACTCAGACATATTGTCACTCCATATTACACCTGTGGAGTGCAAAAGTGTGAAGTGCAAATGTATTAAAGGCATGACAATTTCAAAATGTGTGATGCATTTTTACCATTTTTTTTATGCTTTTGTGGTTCATTTTTGATATTATTTATTTAAAGTATCTACATTCAAATATTTTTTTTTCTTTTAAATTAACTGAAAAAGTTCCCAAGCTGACATTAACTGTTATTTCCATTGGTACAGCTGTGTGGAGAAAACCACAAAAATGTTTCAGCCTTACAGTGTTTTGAAATTTAAAAATACATTTAAAAACATAAAATTATTTTTGTAAAAATGGATGTCCTGGCACACACAGGGGGAAGTTGGCAATGCGCCAGTGGAGTTGCTAATGATGTTACAGACATGCAGCCAATCAGTAACAAGCAGTTACTAACAGTGTACTGCTTACTTGACACAAAGTGGGGGGGTGCTGTCCCTTTGACCCCCTCCCTGGAAACCAAAAGCTATGCAAAGACTGATTTTTTTTCACTGCTCTTTATTGCTTTTGGACATACTGGTACTAAATACTGCTTTGTACATTTATCTTATAAACCCTGCTGAGATAACTCTTGAAGTAATACCATCTATCCCATGAACAGTAATTTTCATTAGACATTACACCAGCACATTAGAAAACTTAATGGTGGCAAATTCACTTTTCAACAAACTTTCCCAGGTCAATTCAATTCAATTCCAAATTACTGCAATCCTTTTTAGCTACTTGTTTTTAATATAGTGTCTGTATTTCTCTTTGGCTTATTTATACCCATATCCCCTGATTTCTCCAGTACGTTGACTAAAAGTGGATGCTCTTGAAATGGATATGCTTTTCAGCTATAATTCACTTTCAAAGGTTTTTTTTTCAAAATAAAATGCTTTAGTTATTTAACCTTTACTGCATAATATTACCTGTAGTAATGGATGGATAGTATGTAACATAATAACCGGCCACCAAAGACCTGACCTAATAGTGCACTTTATTATGCGTCACACTTCTCTGTAGACATCCAGGTAATGTTGGGATGACATAGTTTTCAACATGTACACCTAAATTACAAAAAAAGAAAACTAAGGATTTTGCTGTGACAAACAACTTGTACAATATTACTAATCAGCAGATTGCCTCATTGCCCGTATTTGCCAGCATTCTGTCAGACTCAAATCCTGGAAGAATACTTCATTCCAAATTGCCATGTAAATTAAATAAGCTCTTACAAGCAGAACCTTAATTACTTAGTACTGGAGATGCTTATTTCAAATGATCGGCAAAGAAATGTATGTTCTATCCTCAACCCATTATAAGTGAATAGATCATAATATTATTAGAGCATTCCAGAAAGTTGACAAAAATGTCTTTCAGCATCTTACTTTTTGAAAACCAAGACATGACATAAGTAGAATAAAGGTATTTCATTTGTAACAGCTTTATTTTTCTGTCTTTAGCACTTTTAACTAAAGTACACTACAGTACCAAAAAATACACCAGTATCAGCAAGATAAAGTGAAAGTTCCCATTGTATCCTATGATTTGTATGGATTTCTTTAATGGAGTCAAGGTCACTTTAACTGTATTTTTCTTAGGTTAATGTCAATCTTTTATTAACAGGCAAGACTAATTGTAAAGAAGGACATTGCCACAACTCATATTTTGATCACCACTATTGCTGCTGTGCTATAGTCACCTGCATTTCAACAAGTATTATTGACATCCCTTTCTATATAACCATATTCCTAGATCATGTTTTCAGTTGATCACTATATTATCTTTGACTTTTGAGTGTACAGTTACCTTATGCCAAACAAGAGCCCAGCTATCAACCCCCTTACCTCTCCACTTTAATCTTGCAATGCCAACCCATGAATTCAGAGCAGCACGCCTTGACAATTCATCACTTAGACACATTCCGTTGCTTTGTGATTAGCTAAATTGCATGTGCATGCAAAGAGATGCATAAGAATGTCACTGTTATAAGATGTTGAATTGGACACAGATCTGCCATATTGCAAAAAATAACAGTTTGATTAATACATGGAGTTGGGAAAGTGTCAAATAAATGCAAATTTGGACCATTGCACAACTCTCTGCACTTTGATCAATATGTCCCAAATTGTCAGCTCTTGTTAAGCTCCTCCCCCTCTGACTCGAGCTTGGAATTGGGCATCAGGGCTATGTGGAAGCAGGGAAGTTGTTTGAATTTCAATAGTCCTTAACTGCATGCATTTCACAGTCAACTAAGACTACTCTCTGCTTCCCATAAACATGTTTCTATGTGGGCCTGAAAGGTCCACTTTAATGGCTATAACCTGAATTCTTGTCAGTCTATCTGGGAGTAGTCTCGAGGTTTAACATGGATTAGAAAACACAGCCTTAAAATACATGGAGTCATGGTGAAATTTATTGAAGTAGTAAATTTTACCGATTGATCGAATCACTTTGCCTTTAATAAATTTCGCCCATGGAAGGAAAAAGTAATTGACATTAATCTTTTACTGTTATAGGTCTGTTGTAAATCCTTTCTTGCTTTAAAATGTAAAGAATCATATATATATATATATATATATATATATATATATATATATATATATATATATATATATATATATATATATATATATATATATGATGTCCTATTTTATGTGCACTATATTTTATGATTTTGAAAGTTTGCAAAGCACTCTGTATCAGTAATTTTTAACTTTTTTCTAATGGCTTTATTACTGTTTATATAAAAATAGATTCATTGTAAGGTCATTTCTACCATTTATAAAGTTACTTTTTCAGAAATCATTATTTTAAAACATCAGGTCAGTAACTTGCATCAACACTAATAATCTGGGGCACTGTTTTGAGACATAAGGAAAAAAACATTTATTTTTATTTAATAACTTCTTTTATGCCTCCATCTAAAGACTGGAAGACCTTTTGTTGTGTCAGTGAAGTGAAAATTAGTTAGATCCTTCATCCACATCGGGTGATTTTTGTTATTTGTAATGAGATGAGCTAGAGAAAGGTGGGGTATGAGAAATGCTATGGAGTCTTTATTGCTCTTTGTAAACTTGCAAATGATCTCCAGGTTGCCAAAGCCAAGCATCACTTTTCTGTTCTAATTCTCCTAGACCTATCCACTTCATTTGACACTGTCGATCACTCCCTTCTTACTGAAATTTTTCATGCACTTGGGGTCCGTAATCAAGCTGTGTCTTGGCTGGCTTCTTATCTTTCTGATCGTTCCTTTTTGTCTCCCATGCTAATGACTCCTCTTTTCCTGTAACGCTTAGGGTGGGGTTGCCCCAAGGCTCGGTCCTTGGCCCCCTCCTGTTCTCCCTGTACACTCTTTCCTTGGGTGATATCACCAATTCATTTGGCCTTCATTATCACTTGTATGCAAATGATACCCAAATTTACTTATCTGATCCTGTGCTAACACCTGAAACTCAGACTCAAATTTCCATTCTAGTGGATGGTGGCATCATTAACCCTGTTACCTCTGTACGTTGCATTTTGACTCTGCACTTTCCTTCTCTAATCACATCTCTTCCACTGTTAAAACCTGTAGAATTTTTCTTTGCAACATTGCCAAGATCCACCACTTTCCCTCTTGCTCCACCGCTAACACCCTCATGCGTGCTCTCGTCCTATCTAACCTGGACTACTGCAATGTTCTTCTATCTGGCCTTCCAGATTCCCGCCTGTCCCCACTCCAGTCTATTCTAAATTCTGCTGCCAGAATTGTCTCCCTCTCTCCCCAGAGGGGACAACCCCTCTCCCAGGGCAAAATTTATTATAGTCGTAAATTTTCAATCAATCGAATTTAAAAATTTCAATTGAATTTTGAAATTTTGAAATTTTTCAAAATTTCGATCAATTGATCACTTCACCTTTAATAAATTTCGCCCCCAATCTCTCTTTGCTCCTTGGCTCCCTGTAAGCAAACAAATAATTTACAGTTATCTCCTTTTGACATTTAAGGCACTTTACTCTATTGCCCCTCCCTACATTTCCTCTCTCATATGCCAGTACATTCCTTGTCAACTGCACTCCTCCCAAAGCAATCAGCTTTGCACGCCACACAACACTACTGCCCTTTCTCGTCTTAAACCATTTTCTCTCTCTTTCCCTCACATCTGGAACTCTATACCCCTTTATCTTCGCCAAGAACATTCCCTCCGCACTTTTGAAACCAAACTGAAATCCTACCTTTTGGAGCACTAGCACTGATATTTATCACTGATTTTTCTGTATATATTTTATTTAATACTTAGCCATTTATGCTTAATATTTATATTTATTTATGGACTTGTGTTACAAAACATTGTTACAGCTCGTATTACCCATCTGTGTATGTAAGTCTTCCTCCCATTTAGAGGCAGGGACCTCTAACCTCTGGTGTCAACCTCAACACAGCACTTAAAGTGAGGTATCCTTGTGATCTTATACTTTATTGTTTAATGCAATTTCCCATGTCTGTATTTTATTTTTATTCTGAACTGTACAGTGTTGCGTATGTTTGTGGTACTATATCAATAAAATTATACATACATACATACATACAAATGCAGTTGACATGCAACAAGATGGGATTCCCCAGGAGAAGCACAGATGATACATTATTGATTATTCTGATACTTGGGGTAGAGGCCTAAGGTAGTGTTCAGCAAGTATGGAAGATAATAGTAGAGGAGTGTAATATAAAAAATGCCTGCAGTGTAGGGATTCTTTGGATTGAACTGTCATTAGACAAAGCCAAACTCCTCTGAGGAAACAATATACTTGATGGTGACTACATTATGATTTTGCTGAAAAGCTTTTGTTCACTTGAAACATGTAGTACCTGAAAATTGGGTTGATTCTCTGCTAGACAATGAGTGGTTTTTGGTTTACCGGTGGCCAGAAGATTTGACTTCCATAATCCCGTTAGCATTATACCTTTCCTTTTTTGTTCTCTGCAGAAATGCTGTCTATAAATGAAGGAAACCATAAATATATTCTTAAAGTGCACCTGTCACCTCAAAACTCCAATACTGAATTATGTTCTACTAATGAAATAAATGTCTTTTTATATATAGATGTATTTTTTAAATTGTACCTTTAGATATCGTTTCTCACTGTCTGTTTCCCTGTCAGTCCAACTTTTCTTTCTCAAGTCAGGTTGGGCAAGGCTAAGAGGAAGCATGATATATCTGTTTGAAATTTACATTTATTCCCATAGCTAATCCGCAACCATGACAAAATTCTTATTTTAAAATCGCAACTGTGACAGTTTTTTAAGGTCGCAACTGCAACAACATTCCCATAGCAAAGTTGCGACTGTGACAATATTCCCATAGTAAAGTTGTGACTGTGACTGTGACAATATTCTCATAGTAAAGACGCACATGCATGAGATTTGGCAAATGAAGAGAGGAACCACGAGTATTTTGGGGTGTGGAAATACCTTTTGAGTGGCAGGTCCTATCAAAAATGGCAGCTTCCAGATTTGGAAATCGGGGCAACCTCACAGTAAGACCTACTTTATAATCTTACATTTTTTTTTTGCTAATCTACATTATTATTTAGCTAATCGATTGATTTACTTTACTTGAGATGAACAATTATAAGCTGACAGATGCACTTTAAGGGAGTTATTCATCAAAGTTTGAACTGTCGCATAAATGTCCTTATGCACATCCATTTGCGTCTTCTCCAACTCCGCTTATTCAACGATCTCTGCAATGTGACAATTTCTGACACTCACTCCAGTTGCGGACTTACAGAGCACTTCGCATCAATTGCATGTGTACAGGTAATTCGGCTATTCAGCATGCGACGGATTCTGTCGAAGGGGCAGATTCTGCTGGGTGTACTGTTCCAAATTCACCTGTTTGCCTTCGCCAGATCAGAGTGGCGAGTTAAGGGATTTGATGGCAGGTCTCCAATGTTGCATAAAGCAACTATTTATTCAAAAGTAACAATGGCGACTGCGACTAAATTAGTCTACCATTAAACATGAACTAGGCACAAGGTGGCATATAAAAATAAGTATTTTTCACTTATATATAGTTAGTGGGATATGATGAGACTGACGTCACTGCCCTTCACTGGAGGAGTTCTCCTCACTCCGCATGACTACTACTGACTATTATTGTGCGACTGACTACGACACACAATGCATGCGACGGAGTCTGTCACTCTCTGCTGCTTCATGTATAAGGAGAAGTGAATTCGCGACTTCCTAGTCGTATTGACGTAAACAGATGTGGAGATACTATGCAAGGTGAATTCGGACTTTGACGAATAACCCCCAGTTAAGTCTTAAGAAGGCTTGTTCGGTATTGCAATACAGGTCTTTTTGGACCTTTAGGCCCACTTCACTCCAAAATCTCTTCTGTATCTATGAAACCTGTAAAATTATCTATTTAGAGATCTCAAATGTTTTAAAACATTTTTTAAGGACGGCAAACGGGTGATCATACACTAAAATAATGAGCTGCTAGAGTAATTAGGTTTTAAATCTGCATGGGAAGTGTGAAATATTCCAGTCTACAGGTCCAGAGGGGATAGAAATATTTACTTTTAAATACTATCAATGCCTCTCCCAGAAATGGTAAGTTGTAAAATGCTTTAAGGGTATTAACATTTTTACATTGGCTTATAAAACCTCATGAAACAAACATTGTATTTATTTTACTTTGCTTTTACTGTAGACTTCATTCAGTCTCTTGTTTTCCTGAGCAGTTCAGCATTGAACTATTTGATGAAAGTGAAGTACTGCCTACAAAAACAAATTCACTCCTTTAATTATTTCTACATATGCTGGAACATATTGATCCTGTTTTCTCTCCACAATCACTTCACTTTTGCTATCTTTCACAATTCATTCCCCTTGAACCTATTCTACAATTCAAATGAACTATTTCACTCAAGAGAGTATAATCTCTTGGCCTCTGCTGTGTGTATTGTAAACTTGCAAAATACCTCTCTCAGCTTCCTTTTCATACTACATCTAAACAGGAGCTATGCTGTCCCAAAAGGCAGTAGTCTTGATGAATGTAAGAGCATTGTTTTTATATATACAGTATATTTAAAAAAAAAACATTATGGTGTCCCCCACAATTTACACCTGTCAAGAAAGGAGTAGATGTGGATTATCTTTTAATTGATGACACTATTTGTATCTTCAGATTGTTCGTCTGAGCCCCGGAAATAACAGGATATTGTCATTCTGAGATTATATTTCCATTATATTTAACCTGCCAAAAGCTATTATGTGCTCTGCCCATTCTCTAGTTCTGAGAAGATTAGAAGAAGAGGCATTAGGTTATGGTAATGGAAACTTCTAGTTTTTATGTTTCATATGTTAATACCATTGAAACAGATGCTGAGTTTTAAATGAAATTAATCTTTTGCTTGTTTACAATTTATGCATTACAAATACTTAATCTTTTACCCATCATGTTTTGTACCAGGTAATTACATTTCAGTAAGAAATGAATCAATATTTGTATATTTTTTGTATCAGTTGCATTCCAGCTTAACAGTGCAAATGAGACAAAACAATGTTGTTTTCAGCAATGAACCACCCATAGTAAAAGAGTTTTTGTTTTGCTACACATGCTTGACAGTGAAGATGCCTGTGCTGTTTAGTTTAATTGTCATTAGTAGGCTGAAAAGTTTGTTACAAGGTTGCCCAATATATTATATGGCCTCGAATTAATAGAAGACCTAAAACAGTGCTTGCGGCTCACCACATACTCATAGCCTCTATTTTACCTTTAAGAATAATATTTGAAAGAGGAACCAAAAGCTGGAATCCAAAATCCTTTAGGCTAAATTAAACATTCTATATTATGTACTGAAACTTGATTAAGCAGTTGAAGCTGTAAATATCATTATATATTGTGATATGCAGAGAGTTGTCCCACCCACCTTAAAATGTCCATTTCTCTCTGCTCTTCTGTATTTTCATTTAGCTACTGACACAACATTACTTACTGACAAATCAATCTGTCTATCAGATCATTTCCCTTACAGTGTCTCAGGCAGGGGGTGGGGGGTTGTTTAAGGGGGTACAGTGGCAGGCTGTACAGTGAGCTCTAAATCACTTCCAGCATCTCAGGCAGGGGATGTGTGTGTGTGTGTGGGGGGGGGGGTTTAAGGGGGCGCAGTGACAGGCAGTATAGTAAGCTCTAAATCACTTCCAGCATCTCTAAAAACACTGGCAGAGATTCTCCCTGCTGCACAATCTGCTCTTTTCCTTCCCTTTTCTATTTGGGACAAGCCAGGTGGGATACAAAGCTCTGTTGTTTTGTCACATTGTTCTGCTTTATAAATTCACTGTCTGTGCTGAGAACCTGCTGCAGCCCTCCATCTATTGCACAGTTAGTGATGAGTTGTTCTGCACTATGAAAAGGGACTGCTTTACTTTACTGAATGTTACTCAAGTGAAGAGGAGACATGGGGATTATAGAATAAAGTGCAAATAGTCACGTACGTATCGGAGTGAATTCGCCACTTCTTCATATTCTGCTATGTGGTGAATTCGCTATCTAACAGTCGCACACTACATAATAGACTGCTACTAATGCGGTCGCGACTTTACTATGGGAATATTGTAGCATATTTTCTATGGGAATTCACTGTCTAGTCATTAAGAAGTAGAGAATCATAGTGTAGCCATCTAATGTGATGCCAAGTGTACTGCTGCTAGGTCAGTATTCATCTGATGATCCACAGCCCAGGATCACTGTTAACATTACCTTTAGTACTGC
>WMED01030009.1:0-10173 GCA_019650415.1 Pipa parva
TTCATGATTGCACTATTTCAAATTATTCTAATTCGTTGACCAGCACTTGTACATACTGTATGTACTACAGAAATAATAGTTTGATACCTACCAGGTTTCTTGGGTATACCAACCACAAAGTCAGTAAACATAAATATTGTTACACAGAAATGTGTCTAGAGTGTAAAACAGGTGATATTGTTGACCAAAAACTCTTAAGAACACAACCCTTGTGGACTATAACTTTACTCTCATATGTACTTTGGGAACTCTCTAAAACAGTCATTCTACCATGCTCCTTTTGAAAAAAGCTCCCCCATAGAAATATGCATAAGTTCATAATAATTACATAATACCATTATACATTCCGCTGTTATGATGGCTGGACCTACGTTAGTTGCTAAACAATACTTCCAGGAAATAATGTGCATTCACTGTCATTGTAATAAATGAAAGCAATAATTCTTGCCTCTTTAAAACCAGTTTAAATTTAGTCACTAAAAAATATTTTTGACTACATCTATGATGAGATGATCCGAAGAAGTAGGATCCCTTTTTTCAGATAATATAAAAAAAAATTCAGTCATTTTGTACCAAATGATTGCGTTAGTAGGGAGACTTAAAGCAATACTCTTTAAAAAAAAAATATATATATGTTTATTCCCTGTGACACAGAAAGATTGGCCGATATCAGTAATATCGATATCACGATATTGATATTTTCGATTTTATTAAAGCATTCCCTATACAAGTACAAAAAGTTAGTATAGCGTTTCCAGATTTAGCTAGTGAATCATTTTCTACTTTTCTATACACTATAATTGTTTTCAAACACAAGAACTTTCTTCTGATGAAGTGTTTTTTCATATGTAACTCAAACAACCCTTTTTACGAAGTGTCACTGCAATTTATCATTTTTAGATTAGCTACAATTCCCAGCCCTTGCCAAACCTTCACCTAACAGCCTATTAGACCATACAATGCTCTCTTATTTAGAGGAGCTGATTGTAACAGTTGCAGCAGGGACTTTACTGAACACACTGGGCTGCTGGTCGCATAGAACATTCAGAGTAAGTTCACGGACCCTTTTAAAAGTAATTTTTTCTTGAGGTCAAAAGACTATTTAAAGACCAAATATCTGTATTTTACATTCATGATTTTACTCACTACTACTCCTTTTGTGAAGTTAGCAATCTGCTCCATGAAGTGGCTGTAACCATGCGATCCAAAGTACAGTACAGTCGGCAATGGAATTGTTTCTGCAGTAACCAAAAACAGAAGCAACAGTTTCATTCTTAGCAGTTGGCATTCTTTGCTGTCTTGTCTCTGGGTTTTATGGGAGGGAACATGGCAACACTCCCAAGACCCAAGGCTTCTGTACTTCTTGTAATTTAAAGACCTTATTGTAAATTCTCTTTGCAGAGTGTTCGGGTTTGTGGCTCGGAAGGCGGGCACCGCAGCCGAAAACGTATGTCACCTTTTTGCAGAACTGGATCCAGAGCAACCAGCATCAGCCATAGTCAACTTTATCACTAAAGTCATGCTGGGAGCACAGAAAAAATAATTTATTACTACAGAGTTAATAAAGAGAAAAAGACTTTGTGGGAATGGAGAAATAAGGTCAGAGAAAGTTGTTTGGTGGGGCCTAGAAGATAGAAGTCTGAAACCTGGTATTAAGCAGTTATACAGAATGTGTGAATAATGTTAACAGAGAACTGCTAAGCATCTGAACAAGGAAGTGAAAAGGTGGGTAAATGTGTGCCTTTGCCTTTTACTGGCCTCGATAGTCCATACAAAATAAAATGCAGGTAACGGCCCCCCACCTGGGTATCTGCAAAGGGAAAGAGTAATACAATCTGACATCACAAACAATTAGATGTGGCTTTCAAAAACATATCTTCAGTGTTATTATACTTGCAGCTGCTTATTTCTGTGGCTTGGCAGGCCCGCTGTATGAACAAGATTATTAACTATTTCCAAAAATCACAACTATGATGCTATGACATTTTAATCAGAGTGTTATGACTAACCAATTGCTTGCAGGAGCTAGGAAATGGAGGCCTGCCTGCCTGTTTGGTCTGAACTTATTGTAGGAACCGCTATGCATTGTACGCTGCAATAAGTAACGGAAGCTTATGGTGCCAGCTTACAGGAAAACATTGTTAGAATGGTGCACCACCAATACCACCTCAGTCCCGCAGACCAGCTTTTAATAGAACGAAAGGATGTTTTTAATTTAATATTTTATGTAAACAATCATTGTCGTGACAGAATTGAACCGTTCACATTTGCCCTCTTCTTTCTAAAACCTATTTAGTTTTTTTTGGTGGAGTCTGAGGTATAAATTAACAGAGGCCCGTGTAAGAGTGCAGCAGCATCCATTGTGAATGAAATTGTGATCAATGAAATCTCCAGCACAATGTAGACACAGATGTGAAAAGGCAGTAACCTTTACATTTTTCTGTTTACTGTAAGTGATTGCTTTGGGTAACTGCGCTAGTAAAGAGGTCCAGGGAAGTAAAAGTCACTGCAGTTTTTGTGCAACTTCTAATGAGTCACTAGCTACAGCCTTTTCTGTTGCTCCATAAACACAAAACATAGGAGGCTACACACAAACATTCAAAACACACGTACTTTAGCAACAGTGATAGCACTGAATGTCCAGCAATATCATTTCCAGACCCATAAAACCTGCAGATGTTGCAAGCAATAAGGTTGAACCATAACGAGGAATTGTAAGCAGATAATGGTTAGTGTGACAAAATCTTTATCTTATTGGTGGTTTATATACATAAATGATCTATATATTTCCACTAAAAGAAATTAATTTTACATACTTGGGAAATGCCAGTGGAGTTTACTTCATTTGGCAAAAGTGTGAACTATAACACGAGACGTTTTGCAGATGGTACTCTTGGGCTTTATTATGGAATTACTGAACCTTGGAATGCAAAGCCAATAAATAAAATTTCCACTGGCCTTCCATGGAATTTGTTAATATCACATGGCAAGCATCTGGTATGAGGGGAGACTATCTCTGGCTCAGTGTTCTTGGGATATTATTAGCATATGTTCTATTACCCCATTAAATTGCCATTAGATAAATTTCATCTGGCCCATGGCTCTGTGAAAAGTCGACCAAGAAATATTACCTCCAACCTAAAGAACGCACCTGGACAGAACCTAACACTTAAGGGGTCATTCACTAAAGTCCAAATTGTTGCGTATAGGTGCAAATTCACCAGATAAAGACAGTCGCAATAGGTTGCTACTGCCACAGTTGCATCTTTATAATGAGAATATTGTTGCAGTCGCGACTTTATTATGGGAAAATTGTCACAGTCGCGACTTTATTATGGGGAAATTGTTGCGACTTTACAATGGGGAAATTGTAGCAGATTTGCTATGGGAATCCACTGTTTGCGAATTCGACAGTCAATTTCGCACCTTAGTGAATAACCCCCTTAGTTGTAAGATATGTTGGAATAAAGATTTGGGCCAGTTGTGGTGATTTACACATACACAGTACAACATTATGTATCACTCATAGGAAAGATAAGCAACATCAGGAGTTATGGGG
Organism: Pipa parva; assembly: GCA_019650415.1. NCBI lineage: Eukaryota > Metazoa > Chordata > Amphibia > Anura > Pipidae > Pipa > Pipa parva. The sequence continues at coordinate 3,560 of WMED01030009.1, forward strand.
TATCTGTAAAAAGTTTTACTTTGCTTAACATGCAATTAAAGAGCCAGTAACACCAGAAAGAGAAAATTAGTAATTGGATGAATTTGTGTTATTTTGAGTTTGTTTTGCTTCTTTGTTGTTGCAGCCATCTTTTATCCGCAACTCCTATTACATGGCAAGAACCAATGAAAATCAGGAATTTAATGACAAAACTCCATCTTTACAAGCACTGCATAGGAATAACTGGCATGCCAATCCTAATGTCAAATTTTCTTTTTCTGGTACTTTAAATGGTTCTGTAGTTGCTGGGGTTGTCTGACCTGACAAATAGGATCTGAGTTTAAGTACAGACTGATAGAAAGTACAGTGCAATAGAAGGATTAGTACTAAAGATTTTTTTTAAAAAAGCCTCAGAATTCTTAAAATAGCAGAAACCATTTATGTGTGAACTCGTTGTTTCTAATACTACACAAAATCTGTACCAAACATTTGATATTTCTTCATTTTCTGCAAAAACAAAAAACTGTAAAAGGAATCCAGAGGGATATGGCGAGACCGCGGTCAGATTGTTTTATTTGTGCCATGAATAATTGGAAGCTTAATAGCAAACGTGATGTACTATTTTAATATATGCATTGTACATGTAATGTATAAACAAATTTGGCCAAAAAAAAGCACTTGCGCTTTTATATGATCATTTATAGCGTGAATAAAAATGCATATATATTTTTTTCTATGCAAGCTTGGTAAATATATTTATGAAATTATCTTCTATGAAAGTGAACTTTAATAAAAGACACTTTTGTGCTATAATTTCTGTGTGACTGGTGCATCTAGGGAGAAAATTAAAAAAAAAAAAAAACACATTATACAAGTGTAAAGATCATTAGCAGAAGAACAAAAAACACAAGAGCCGGTCATGTAAATAGAGATCTGTCTCTTTAATATATGTATATAAAGGTATATTGATTATGTACAGACATCGGGATATGTTCTAGTGCAATTCGGTGGAATCGTCGATATATGACCCGAGTGGTCAAAGGCATATGGAAGAAAATGGGCAGCAGAAGCAGCAGTCTGTGTGACAGGAAACAAGTCCTCACCTGTTAAGCCTACAGATTTCCCTGCATTGATCTTTGCCTTCATGGATTCAATAAATAACAAATAAAAGAATAAAGGTGCAAAAGGAAATTCTGGGGTAAATGTGGGGATGTCTAAGGTAATTGTTTCTGTAATATAAGATCTTGGGGTAATAGCAGACAAGGCATTTTGATGTCAGTGGCAAAACAAGTTCCATCGTGTTGTCATGGTTCATTTTGTTGCAAGGAGTTTTTGACACAGCCACCACAGAAATCTTTGGGATATGTTTTGACTAAGGCTTCACTGCAGGCAACAAAATTGCTCGTCTTTCATTGCCCTTAGGTTCCCCTAACAGTCTAAGGCTAAGACTTCACCTGACATTCTCTCCCATGAGTCAAAACTGTGCATACTATTGTACCCTAGCCAACACTTTGCATATTCCCGGGAACGGTAAGCTATGACAAAGTACGATTATATGTGTATTGTCTCAGTTATTAACCACATATGACCAATTCCCAAGTGGTTGCCAAGCCAAACAGTTGAGGTTCAGCAACTACTAGGGACAAAAAGTATACACTATAGCGGTGTATGTAAAGTAGTGTTAGCAAATATAGAATTCTCTTGTCAGACTCTGATTCCTCCAGCTGTTGTGAACTCAGTTTCCTTGAAGTAAGTGCTGGAAGGAATAGTTCCCAGCAGCATGACTTTATCATTACAGATTAAAGAACAATATTATTTATCTATGGATACAAAACTGATGGTACAATAACCTAAAAAACACTGTTGGTAGAATACATGAAATATTAATTTTCTTTTAAATCAGAAAATTTTTAGTACAAACCTAAAAAAACAACTATCTTGGCTAAGGCAGATGCCCCACTATGTGATTTGCTGAGCAGAGTTTTCCATATGTGGCTAAATAAACAAATGGTCACAGTCTTCGTTTGTGGGCCATTTTGTGTTTTGCCACACACTGGGGCATTTGTCTAAGAGGGGAATTCACCATTCGGCGAAGTGAGCTCCGAATCCTTCAGCTCACTTCGCAAATGGTGTTATGCAACTCTTTTGCTCTCGCCGAGACGGGAATCCCTTTAATGCGCTCGCTAATGTCCGCGTATGGGACATCAGCGAGCGCATAACACCATTTGCAAAGTGAGCCGAAGGATTTGGAGCTCACTTCGCTGAATGGTGAATTCCCCTCTAAGGGTTAATTACAGAAGAATTGTTAAACGGCAAAAAAATAATCTTCACAAAATGAGCATTAATTGTAAAATCAGGATAAGTCATGTCTGTTCCCTGTCCAGCCAGACATAGCACAAACTTTTCTTATTTTTGGTCCCAGACTAACAAGGAGATAAAAGCAGATGCCATCAAGGCTGTTAGAGGGTGCTGTGGCTTGTAGTCCACCAGCAACCCTAGCAAGAAGAATGAACATCGCTATTTCAATTGAAAAGTAAAATGTATCTCATGGGAGAAATGCAAAAAGTGCTTACACAGTAGTGATTGTGATTATTGATGTAAATCTGTTTGCCAGAGCATAAACCAGCACTCTGTATATTTAGCTAGAATGTGTCACATGATATAAATAAATCACTGAATGTACACAAGGAATAAGAGAAGGAGTGTATTGTCCACTTACTTTACAATACACCTTACTGCATTTTCTACCTGGCATGTCACAAAGTGGGAATCATGGGTCTGCAACTCTCCAGATTTAAATCCCAGCATCCCTAGCACAGAATTATGAGAGCTGTATTTCGGTAAGGAATTCCTTCTTTCCTTATATTTTATAACATCTAAATATAAGTTCATATAATAGAAACCCCTTTTATAATGAAAATGTATAGAAACATTGTATCCCTTTTATAAATCTAGCTGTGGTTGCAAGCATGTTTTTGACAAGTCATAGGTCAGTTATAGCTGGACAGCTACAGGCAGAAGATTTCCAATAAACTAATCTTTCTACCTTATAAACTAGTGACATCTACAGGAAACACATGCTCTTTGCTATCTAAACAGCAGTAAACCTCCATCTCTCCCAGAACAAAGTGGGGGATAACCTTCTGATGTACTGGCTGCTGCAAGATATCCAGCATAGTTTCTTAGGTTATCAAATAAAGTCAACTCGGGCACTGATTATGTAACACAAAACTGCACAAAAACAAAGTTGCTATAATACATTACCACTTAAAAAAAAAAAAAGTATTAAACATTAAAGTGTGAAATATATCAATATATCTTTTACTGGGATACCAAATTCTTTAGTAACAGCCAAACTGCTGTATAAAATCAAGAACAACAACTTTGAATATGCATTTTTTGTTCCAAACAGAGTGTAGTATTGTCCAAGCTGAGAGGGCAAAAGGTTGGTGTTCCGAGTGATCTAAAAATAACAATCCAGTTCCAATACAGTGAATACAGCACTAAAGCAATCTAGGCATGGATATGTGTATACTCTACAACACAGACAACCCTATTTTCAAAGAGATAGTCAGAGGCATAGGCCCTTACCAGAGAGTACAAAAACAAAACAATATGGGAAGTTTAGTGTTCCTTCAGGTAAGATACTGAAGATTAAAATGTCCTATGTAACAGTCCTTTGGAGCGAAAAAGTTTAGCAGCACAGTAATAGAGGTAGTGATCAAATTCTACACATCCTTGAGAAGACCTTACAAGACTAGTCTCATCCCAGGTTTCCACTACAAATACAAACCTAAAATAGTGAGCAGGACAGAGGAACATGTGGATTACACTGTTTTACAGTTTGTTTTTTTCCTCACTAGTAATATTCTAAGCAACATATTCTGTGACTACATAGGGCTGAGAGGTTTGGATGTCCTAGAAGATGAAGTTAGATAACTTTGAGGGGTGAACACTGTATATTGCTGTTTTAAACAATCTGCCGACCTGTTCTTCACAGTAAATAAATTAAAGCTCTGCAAGTTGCATAGGTGAACCATTGAATGTGAATAAACCTGTATTACAGTGGAAGAAGTCTTGTATACAGTGCTGGCCTCTCTCAGTGATTTAAGAATTGGTAGGTGTATTATGAAAATTATTTTCTTAGACCATAAAATAAAATGTCATTAGGTTTTGCCTGAAACAAGCTACAAAGATATTTCTAAAAAAAAAAGCCAAGGAATGTGTATTGCTTCATGATGGCATCAACTGGAACAGCAAAAGGTACTTTTTTTTTTTTTTTTACGTCTCCAAAAAAAAAATTAAAAAAAAAAATCCAATCCTGTCTTTAACATCTTAAAAAGCCAGCAAGAATAATGGAAATACAAAAAGATTTTTCTAAGAAAATATGCATACTGTCAACAGTGGCAATGTTAAAAATCCTATGGGTTTCCAAGTTCTAAACCTTAGTAGATTTTGGTACACTAAAGAGGAAACTTGCAAAAACATTCACTTTCACCCTTAAAAATTTTATGAACTGCATTATAAGTACACAGTCCAACAGGGTATTTGCTGGAGCCCAGAATGAATTGGATTGCATATGCTAGGTGTAATGTTCCACCATTCTGTGAAACAAATTTGCACTAACTTATGTACAGTCACATGCATATACATGTACCAGAAAAGGTAAAGGAGAAACTACTACAACAGAACGGACTGATCAAGATCTTAGACTACTAGTTTACCAAGGATGTTGCCTTGTTTCCTGTTCCACCAGGTCTCCTGCTTTGCCAACATCAACAGGCATGGAGCAATGCTGAATGCACACTCACAATCATAGGGTAATGATACGTTTCCAAATACGAAGAAGCACTATCACAAGCCCACGTGCAAATCGTGCATGACTGAGGAAGTGATGTATGGGAAAATGATTAAGAAAGCGATGTGCTGTTCCTCTGAAATGTCTCTTCATCCACTTAAAGGATGGAGGTCAACCTTGACCTTCTCTCCACTGCTGAGCATTCCTATAGTCGGGTAGAAGCCCCCATGAGGCAGCACAGATTCTTTTTTTCCAATTATCTTTCCATTCCGTGTGAAGAAGACCTATAAGAAAGGATTTAAAGAATAAATGTAAAACACTGGAGAAGTCTGCAGTTCCTCCATTTGCTTTGTGTTTTGTCACTCAAAACAAAGACTTGACATTTAAATTCTGGATTAATATAAAGGTTTTGCAAAGCTGATCACACAAAAATGTAGGGCAAAGGCAAAAATGTGGGCAAACTGTAGCAGAGATGTTCTGGCATACCAGTGGATAATAAGCAAATGGTCCAATCTTTATTATAACAACTTTAAATTACAAGACTACTTGTGTCTCTTCTTCAGGCATGTGCAGTGTTTTCCCCACTGTGAAGTGCCTGTGGGTTTTTCCAAAGTCAAAACGAGCTTGTATAAAGGAACTTTAATCACTGCAGAAAAATGTATTGGCAACAAATGCCTCCAACGACACTGGCAGTGAAAACAAAAATCTATATAAATTTGTGGTTATTAAGTTATTGATTATTATTGTTTTCTTCTCATTGCTGGTTCCAGCCGCCTTTTATTGGCTATAAAAAAAAGTGTCAGAGCAGGGATTTGTACACATAAAGGACCATTTACACCCAAAAATAAAACTTCCCATTTGGATTGGCATTGGTTATTCAAATACAGCACCTCACATAGTCCCATTGTTTTCTACGGCTTTTTAGATAATATTCAGGAAGTGTTGCTCGAAAGCCCAATTTTTCAAAACAAAATATCATACATGATGCTTGGAGTAAGGGAAAATGTGTGCAAGTGGGTTAGTAACTGGCTTAGTGGTAGCAAACAGAGGGTGGTTATTGATGATAAATACCAGGGTGGATAAAAATCAATGTTTAAAAAAAAAAAAAAAAAAATAGGATTTTTTTGATTTAAATCGGATTTTTTTCAATAAACTGCTTTTTGAGGAAAATATTTTACCATCCAAAGGTTCTTCCATCATGAGATAAAGCTGGGTTGTTTAACTCAGTAGAATAAAGGCTGTATATGTGTAACATTCACAATGCCATGCTCTTCCAGAGGTTTCTGTAGGATTAGTGGGCAGTTTCTCTCCTATATTATCACAGACGCTCGCTTTACTTACGCAGTTCTCAAAACTGAATTTGACTCCGCAGAGGTCCCAGCCTCTTCTTCACAGCAAAAATGTTACAACATGAACAAAGTTGAGAAAAAGACCTTAATCCTATTGTTCTACAAACCTCTGAATACAGAATCAACTCCTTCAGTGCCAAGTCCAAGAAGTTAGACAATATGTTTCTGATTGTTTGGAGTGGAATAGATCTGCACAACACAAGAAGAATGTGAATCTAAGTGTGAGGAGGAGGAAGGGAAAGCAGACAAGAAAATGAAAGTGGAACCAAGCTAACGCTCCCACAAGATGTTAGATGGAACTCTGTGGAGGACTGTTTTGAGCAGTATATCAAAAACTGGCCTATTCTGATGACACTTTGTGAAGAAAATCGAGATAAAATAGATGTCATGGCCAAAATCCTCAACATTGGGCTTAAGAGAAATGATGAAACATATGCTGAGCTTCCTGAAACCCATCTCTCAAGCTGTAAACAAAATACAGAAAAATA
>WMED01030012.1:0-10172 GCA_019650415.1 Pipa parva
CTTGCATTTACCATCTATTTCGTTAGCTAATAAAAGGTATCACCTATACTCTCTTATAAAGTGTCATCAAACAGACTCAGTAATGTGATATCATACTGACACACAAAGCAACGTAAGACTCACAGATCTTCCCACACAATTTGTTAATTTTCTTTTATGTAGAAATGGCTTCTTTAAGCTCCTGGCAATAATGCAAAGTAACAAATGAGATTTTTAGAAATATTTAGCACAGTACTGTCTTTCTGCCTTTTTATGGATTATCTGTATACTCCATGTATCCGTATACACCATGTATTGTGGGGCAAATCCTATGAATCTGGTTAAATCATGAAATACATTCTCTCAGGGACTCTATCTGGGCCCTGATATACCCAAACCACTCAACAGAGCTGTATCTATTCCACAAATTAGGTGATTGGAACTTTACATTTCATGATGAACAACAACAACCTGGTCTTCCAGAACTCACAAGGTAAACATCACACAGCAGATAAAACACCTTTTCCATTTGCAAAAATAAAATCTACTCAGCTACAAGTAGGGTTAAGGCGATGTGAGCGTTTGTATATTTCCAGTAGTATGAGCCTCGCCATAGACTTCTTCAACAACTATTGTCATCACGTAAAAATATCTGTACAATGAAACAGCATTTGTGCAGAAGGTTGGCCCGTGCCAAATACAACAGAAGAAGTAAACTCTTCAGTTGGTTTTATTGTACTTCTGTCAGCAAAAACCTAATTGTGCAACGGAACAAGTGAGAAATACTGAGAAATGTGTAATGTAACTGATTTACTACTGGTAACTAAGCAACCTAACTGGTTTCCTGAGGAATATGCAATGTAAAGTCATGGGTTACAGTGTATAGATGAAAGGTAACAGGTCCACAAAACAAAATTTTCAAAAAAAATCATTTTCTGTCAATATAGCCAACAGCACTGGTCTGTTAAAAAAAACTTTGACAACTGACAAATCATTTACACCCTCTTTTTCATTTTCATTATCATTTTTGGACAAAAACTATAATACACACTGCTAGAATGTTAAATAAAAGAGTGACCCACCCTCGGCTTGGGGTCCTATTATTCTAACATACAGTGTAGCATGTACCCAAGAAATTCATACACTGAACCAAATAAAAATATACTTCCTGCAGTCAAACCAACATAAAGCACATGGAAGGATGAACCAATAGCAAGTTTGTTTTATATCAGTGGTTCACAAATCATTTTCACCTTGGCCTCAATTTCTCCTCATTATTTATTATTGGGCCTTGTCTACTGGATACCATACAGCTATGATTATACGTGTTTTATATTGCCATCACACAATAAAACATGTTTATCAGACACATCTTGCAACCACTATTAGAACAGAAGCTTTCAGGCACTAACATAGCAGAGTTATATTGATAGTTAAAATGCAGAGATAGCCTCCACATTGGGTGGCAGGCACGCAACTTCTATCTACTGCTAAGATTCCAGGAAAAAATGGAAAGACCGCTCTCGGTTTTTCTGAGTTTATCAAGCGAGATCTGGCAGTGTTCTCGCGCAATTTTTTTCAATTTGTTGCGTTTTCAATCTCGATTTTTCGATAAAAAGGTAGCCATACTGCTAATGTATAGTATACTGCTAATGTAAAGCCTACTGCTAATGTAAAGCATACTGCTAATGTAAAGTATACTTCTAATGTAAAGCCATACTGCTAATATAAAGCCATATTACTAATGTAAAGTCATACTGCTAATGTAAAGCATACTGCTAATGTAAAGTATACTGCTAATGAAAAGTCTACTGCTAATGTAAAGCATACTGCTAATGTAAAGTATACTGCTAATGTAAAGTATACTGCTAATGTAAAGTAAAGTATATTGCTAATGTAAAGTATGGCTACCTTTCCATCAAAAAAAATTCAAAAAATCTCAAGAGCAAAAAAATCTCGTGAGAACAATTCCAGATTTTGCTTGATAAACTCGGAAAGACCGAGAGCAGTCTTTCCGAGTTTAATAAATTTCGACGCTTGAATTAGTCCCAAGAATAAAACACACAGTTATCATAAGTGGCCACTCCAAATGAATGGATCAACAGACTACTGGAAAAAGTACATAATGAAAAACACCATTTACACTAAAGAACTAAAAGCTACTTGGCAGGATATATAACAAACCCTTACAGCTAGATCATGTTCTCTTTTCACCTAACTTCCCATAGTGCCTCACAAGTTTTTACACTGAACACTAAAAAGAGCAGGATCATTTCCCAGACAGATTTAAATGAGCCTAAGGCCTGGGTCACATTAGCTGTTTTTCAACTGAGCTGCAAAAATAGTCTCCATTTTTTCCTGTGGGATATCCTACACAGGTTATTGTGTTTTGCACCATAGACAATAATGAGCCTAATAAGAGCTCAGCTGTGAAACAGCTAGTGTGACTCCAGCCTAAAACACTATCACTGCACTTTACCTTTCTAGCAAATTGTCCGTTGTTATCAGTTGAAAACAAACATTTGAAGGTGGTTCATTTGCTTCTCCCCCCCACCACCACCCAGATCCTGGGTGCAGGTCCTCACTGTGCATAGATGAGCCACTTTGGAAGGGGAGAAAAGCTGATTATACATAGTAAAAGAACTGTGACCCCTGCTTTGCGTGGAGAAAGGGGTTAAAGACATGCTGGCCAGGACCTCCAAATATTTGGTTTTCATTGTAAATTAAAAGAGATTCCAGCAAGACTGACCTTCTGGCGTTTAATGTCCCTTTAAATTTACTAATTAATAATAAAACCATTTGCTTCGACATTAACCAACAAAAACAGTCTGTACTCCTAAACAAATTAAAGGCTTTGGGCATTACAAATTCTGTTTCAAAATATTCTAAAGTGCTTGCACATTTGAAAACTGCCTTAAGTTCTGTATTTTTATGAAATATTAATTACACTGCAGGACACTTTGATCCTGCTGCTAAATGCAGCCGCACACTGATTCAGGAGAGGAAAAGAAGTCAAGAAAACTCACAGCTCTGGTCACATCATAGCTCTCAAGTCTCAGCTCCTGAGCACCTGGAAGCAGCAGGGTGGATTCTCTGATTCCACATTTTATAAAGGGAGTTTACTTTGTGCTTCTATTCCATCATTTTCATTAGGTATTGAAGGGCTGTCAAGACCAAAGTAAGGGGTCTGTCTATGAAAACAAACTCAGGAGTATATACAATGGTGTAACTAGGAGCAAGAGGGCCTGGGTGTAGAATTTAAGGCTGGTTTCCCTTTCCTTCCTACCAACACACCCATGCCACGAACCAATCATCACTACTTCGTAGTCTCACTTTCTCTATTTAGACATATCCCTTTAATCCTGCATGAGGGATTATTTGCTGGCTTTGTAATATTGCAGTTTATATTTTGGGTCCTGGTGTGGCTGTATGTAAACAAGTCAAATGAGGAACAATCAGCATCTGAAAACTCAAAGACACCTGCCTCTATCATTATATATTCAGACCTACCAATTTGCCAGGTTTCACCCAGTTCTCCAGCACAGGGTCTGCTGCAAGTAGCTCCCCCATTCCTTATTCTAACCCTGCCATCTCTATCCAAACTCCACTCCATGTGCAATCTGATTGGCTTATATTAGATCAGCCCCACTTCCAATCTGGAGCAATTTAAATCATTAAGCCCCACCCACTTGCACTGATGCAAAGAAGGAAGCACACCTCTATGGCATGAGGAACCACAAGGTTCCCATGTACGGTATGTATTATATATATTGACTTAACAAAAGCTCTGGTACACAACTACCAAATATGAATCCACAAGTGCTATGTCACTACAGTCATGCAGTAGCATAGCCATACTTTTGTGTTTTTGATGCTCTTTACACAGATGTAGTATGACCATAATGTATAAACACGTGTCCAGTAGATCACATTTCTAAACGGTTCCTATATTCTATTTTGACTGTCAATGTAACTGCAGAGATTATGAATAAAGAGGAAAAAAAACAGATCTGAGCTATTAAAAGTCAACCACAAGATTATCTGGGACAATTAAAGGCCATTTACAAAGAGCCTAGACGAGGAAAGCATAGGTACCTCTACACATTTCAGGGAATCGTACATAAAATAAAAAAGTGTGTATTACTTCTAGACTACTTTTATCTAGAAAACAACTTGCTAAAGTAATGACAGGCTGAGATCCCTCCCAGGATATCAGTTAGACTGGAGGGTGACTTTCCCTGCACACCCATATGCTTACAGCAGGGGTAGTCCCAGCCCTATTGGCGCCCTGGGCCTCCGCCCCCCAAATATTTATTCTAAATTTATATATTTGTTTTTAATTTATTTACTTATTTTATTGGCACCTATAGCATAATGAACTGTCACTTTATCCTACTGCACTTGTTACCCTCCCATCTGTTTATATAAGTCTTCCTTCTATTTAGATTGTAAGCTCTATGGGGCAGGGACCTCCATCCTCTTGTTTCAGTCATGGCCTGGCACTTAGAGTGATGTATTTTCTCGATTATACTGTATACTTGTAACTTACTTCACTTGTTCTTTGTTACACACTTCCCTTGTCTGTATTATAACTCTATTATTGGATTGTACAGCGCTGCGTAACCTTGTGATGCTGTATAAATAAAAAATATACAAACATACTTGCTGAGTCCCTCTGCTTTTATGAACTTGACATCCAAGCATTCCTCAAAAAGGTAAAACTAATTAGAATTATTAATCTATAATCGCTAAACGAAGAGTAGTTTGAAAGCACACTAACCCTTCTAAAATGATTTGACTTGTTTGTCCAATGAAATAGAAGTTTAAGGATATACTTCATGAAATGCCTTCCCTAGTTTCTACAAAAGCAACATTCTACTTTGTAGGGTGGTAATTCATTTTGAAATCCCACTTAGAGTACACAGATCACTCAACGAGTTAACTTGCTGTTTCTAACTGAAACAGCACTTCTCAATAGTCACTTAAGCACTGGGTTCATTTGGAATCACAAGAAATGAAACAGCAGCAAGTCAATAAAAGGAGGAATATACATTGGGTAAGAAAAGTTACGGTATATGTGTATAGGAAACTGAAGGAGACAGATGGTTATTGAGTCTCAAAAGTCTAGTAAAATTAAAGTATGTCTACATTCACTGTGAATTATACAAACTGATTGCACATAATCTGAATGGCAAGTAATTAGGCACCTCCTCCACCGCCCTAGCTGTGTGTGCCTGGTGTGCCCATTTATAAAATGGAAACCAGAATGCAGCATCAATCTGTTCATTTCATAATTCACACCTGACCAGTTTCATTGCCGCGCATTTTGGATTTATTAAATTTGCCATACCAAATTGCCTGTAATAAAAGAGATATGGGCCTTAGTTATTAAACGCTGAGAACACCATCATGAATTCCATTATGCAAACATAATTATGTTTTGTGACAACAAAGCTAATTGTTCATTCACTTGGTCTCCTACCGAACTTCGAATGCTTTGAGGTTGAATATATACCCTATAGTAATTACAGCCATTGTGGTTATGGGCAAATCCCAAACAGCCTGCAGGCACAAGTGATATTGATATTATGTCTGCACTGCAACATGAGTACTACAAAGCAATTCATTTGCAGGGAGATTGGAGACTACAGCATTGTCTAACGTTGCAGCTGGATGTGATATGTGAAATCCAAAATTCCTAACATCTAGGAATAAATGTATGAATTGATTTAATTTAAACAGCATCATATGGTCCTTGATCCTTGAAATGCGTCAGAAGGGGGTGCCATTGTAACATCCATGTTTTTATCCTTTCATTTGGATCTTGCTTTTTGAAGATTTTTAAAGATGTTTGAATAAAAATTATTGCTTTTACTCTGCGAGTGCCGGGAACTGTTTTCTCCTTTGCTGTGACACTCATATTTACAGTAACATATGCTGTCCATTTCCTTCTGATCCTCCTTGAGATGGTTCTACTCCTTCATTGGAGTCCAGCTGTGTTTAATTAAACTGATTGGGCTTGATTAGGAAAGGCACACACCTGTCTATATAAGACCGCACAGCTCAGAGACAGAATTGTGGCAAGGCACAGATCTGGCCAAGGTTATAAAATAATTTCTGCAGCACTTATGGTTCCTTAAGAGCATAGTGGCCTACATATTCCTTAAATGGAAGAAGTTTGGGACGACCACAACTCTTCCTCAATCTGGCCATCCAGCCAAACTAAGCAATAATGGGAGAAGAGCCTTGGTGAGAGAGGTTAAGAAGAATCTAGCACAAATCTAGCAGGGATCTGATTGGAGGAGCTATAATGTCAATCATTACTTAGCCCCGCCCACCTGACACTCGGGGGGGAAAAAGTCAGGTTGACAGGAAAGATGACAGAGAGAAACGCTGTATAAAGATACATTTTTATTAATACATATATATTTACAAAATGTCTATTTCAATAGTACAAACTAAATTAACATTAGTATTTTGAGGTGACAGGTGCACTTTAAACAATATTTTCCCATTCTGGAGGCAGCAACTAAGTTGAGGTGCAAAATGTACCATTCACGCACATTTTCAATCATATGTGCCATATGGCAGCACAGCAGCTTGTCAACACTTCTGTATTTACAGCATGTTTAACAAATCTTCGCTCTTCACATTTACCTGCAGATTCTTACATGGGATTGTTGTTTATTTTCTTTTTATTACTGGTTCTTTAAGAAAATTTGCTGAAAATGAATTGCCTACATACAAATATATATGATCACCTATACTTTATTTTAAAAATTATAGTTTATAGAAAACTTGAACCTCTACAATAATATTAAGATTCAATTAATGTGCACTTATATTCAAAAGAAGGCGAGATGCAGCTCTCCAGTGAAAATCCCTGTTGCATTAATTAATTTTTATATAGCGCTACTATATTATGCAGCGCTTTACAGAGATTCATCATTCACTACAGTCCCTGCCCCATGGAGCTTACAATCTAGTTTCCTTATTCAGACACAGATGTATATTTTTGGATTGAGGGAAGGCAAACCAGAGTGCCCAGAGGAAACCCACGCAGGTGCCAGGAGAACATAAACTCCATCCAGGGTGGAATTGAGCCCAGAACCCTGCGTTGCAAAGCAGCAGTGCTAACCACTGAGCCACCGCACTGTCCAATTAAATGAAATTGTGTTTTTATTATTATTTTGTAGATGGAACATTTAGGGCGAAATTTACTAGAGGTGCCATGGCCAAATCTCCCAGCATCCTCAGCAAACTTCTGGCCACACATAACAATAACAGGAAGTGGGTCAAGGGTATGACATGCTTATAATAAAGACGTGTCTCAATAATGCCCCCTATAGCCTGAAACCACCAGAGCCAGAACAGATCAATACAACATAAAGAACATGTGTAATTTATGTTTTTTTGGTCCATTTAACATTGTTTATCAGCTGTTCTGCTATAAATATAAATGGACTCATTTACTGCCAATGATTCTCTTTCAAGTGTACTCAAGTGTCTCTGAGGTATGCTAAACCTCCTTTAACCCTGTGCATATGCACTGCATGGTAGTATCGTTAGTTCTTATTGTGAAAACACAGTGTACAATACACGACACACTCAATTTCCTAGCTCGGTTCACTAGTATCTACTGATACCAGAGGAATCCATTTTAGAAGCAGGGATACAATTGTTGACAAAGGTCGGAGGGGCGAAATTTAATAAACTCAGAAAAGCCCGATTTCGCTTTTCCAAGTCTATTCCCGCAAGATTTTGGCAGTTTCTCACTAAATATCGCAAGATTTTTTTCGATCAATATCTACCGACAGAAACTTTTTGATTGAGTTTTTTGATGTAAAAGTAGCCATTCTACCAATATCGATGGAAAAAAAAAATCTTGCGATATTTACCGTGAGAAACTGCTGAGGTGTGAGGAGCTGCGGCGCTGGCTTCTCAGTCAGCCAGCGCTGTGAAGGAAGCATCGGCTGCCGGCTAATTACAGCACAGCTCATGCTGTGACTGTAATCAATAGGCTCTGTATAAGGTAAATATTTTAATAATTCTTTTTTTATTTTTTTACTTTAATTCTCCTTTAAATAGTTGATAAGTGTTATAGGAGTCAGCATTGCTGTCTAGTTATACAGAAATTCCTCCCAGAATAAAAGAAAAAAAAATGCAATGAAATGGACTACAGATATTTTAATAATTATTTCTTTTTGCACTATAATATGTATGTAGAGTTGAACAGTTAATGTAGATCATTTTTAGGCTGGTTTTCTGTATAGCAGGATTCCAGATTCATGTCTCAGGAATTTGAAGGCACAGAGTGCTTGGCACTGTAGGCCACACCCACTAACTGGCCACACCCCCTTATGAAAATACTCACAGGATATATGATGCATTGAACTGAAGTGCTTTATTTGTTTGACTCCTAATTACATTTGAAAATTACAAAATACTCCTTGGCATTTATCCCACCTGCCTCTTTTGTCTATAGGTAAAACCATCACAGGGGGTTATTCACTAAGGTGCGAATTCAACTGTCAAATTTGCAAACAGCGGATTCCCATAGCAAATCCATGACAATTTCTCCATTGAAAAAGTCACGACAATTTTTTAATGTTAAGATTGCGACAATTTTCATTATAAAGATGCGACTGCGACAGCAGCAGCAGCCTATTGCGACTGTCTTTATCTGGCGAATTCGCACCTATACGTAACAATTCGGACTTTAGTGAATAATCCCCCCTGGATGTACAAGATGATTGGAGGAGGTTGAATGGGTAGCAAAAAGACAAGGTAGGAGAAGTTGATACCTGCAAACATAACAAGTGAAAACTAACGGCTAATCTAAATTTAAACCTTTACCTATCCTTTAAAGCAGGGATGGGCAAATTACGGCCCGCGGGCCACCTCCAGAAGTCTCAGGCCGGCCCGTGGGAGGATATTAAAATGGGGGTATGACCTAGCACCATAGGCATCAGCACGCTAGGCATGCCCCCCTGAAGCCATCGGGCAGTTCATGGTTATAACGCAAGCAGCCCATTAACCCTTTGCACCCACCCATTACAGAATTTGAACCATACTTCTGACTTGTATCCATTCCATTAGAAGAGTAATGCTCAAGGAAACAAAAATGCTTGGTTAGCCAAGCTTTTATAAAGCCTGTACGTATGATTAAAGTCTGCCAGTATAACTTAGCGGTGATGCCAATCATAAATAACACAATTCTGTATAAATGCTTAATACAGTGAAAACAAGGCATATTCTTTCAGTTTTCTAAAATCACTCGTGTCCAAAGTCCACGTGACTTGTAAAGATCCCATTTCACATACCTGAAACTGTAAGGACTGTGGGGGAAATGTATCAAGTGGCGTTAACATTAAAAAAAATGATTTATTACCAATTTGCGTCAATTTATCATTCACTTTGCATCCGTTTTGCACCAGGTGCACCTGTTTGTTTTTTTTTTAGTTTTGGAAAAATCAGTGTTTAAGACTAGGCGCAACTGATGTATAGAATATTATATATATATATATATATATATATATATATAGGATAGAATGATTTTAAGACCTCTTTGAAGAATTAACGCCTGCCTGAATTTTTATCGCCCTAAAGCAGGGGTCTCAAACTCAACTTACCTGGGGGCCGCTAGAGGTAGAGAGGGGAATTCAGGATAGTCCAAAGTGAGGTGTGGAGTGTGCGCCTCACTTCGGACTGACTGATCTGCGCTCGCTGATGTCCTGCACGCGGACATCAGCGAGCGCGTTAAAGGGATTCCAGTCTCGGCAAGGGCAAAAGAGTTGCCTCGCCGAGATTGGAATCCCTTTAATGCACTCGCTGATATCCGCGTGCAGGACATCAGCAAGTGCATCTCAGACAGCGCAAAGTGAGGCAAGGACTCCGCACCTCACTTCGGAGTATTGTGAATTCCCCCCATGGTGGGCATCCTGCATTATTTGTGGTAAAGTGCATTAACAGAAGATGGTTTGGAAGGGGGAAAGTACAAGAAAACAACAGATTAAAAACAAATCATGGCCCTGCGAGGCAATCAATAGCTTTGTGGGACAATATGCACAGAGGAGGTAGGTAGAGACAGGGAAAAGGAGGGCGGGAGCACTAAGATAGTGCCCCCTCCTTCATAGGGTAGGGAGCTGGAAAAAAGGGTCAGCACAGTGTGGAAGGAGGGTTGTGGGGGCAGC
>WMED01030013.1:0-10172 GCA_019650415.1 Pipa parva
AGCAGAGACAAGTAGAGTATAGCACAGTGTTAGCCATAGATATAAGCAGAGACAAGTAGACTGTAGCATCTTGTTAGCCATAGATATTAGCAGAGACAAGTAGAGTATAGCACCAAGTTAGCCATAGATATAAGCAGAGACAAGTAGAGTGTAGAATCGTGTTAGCCATAGATATAAGAGAGACAAGTGAGTGTAGCGCCGCATTAGCCATAAATATAAACAGAGACAAGTAGAGTGTAGCACCATGTTAGCCATAGATACAAACAGAGACAGATATAGTGTAGCACCGTGTTAGCCATAGATATTAACAGAGACAAGTAGAGTGTAGCACCACGTTAGCCATAGATATAAGCAGAGACACGTAGAGTGTAGCATCGTGTTAGCCATAGATATAAACAGAGACAAGTAGAGTGTAGCATCGTGTTAGCCGTAGATTTAAGCAGAGACAAGTAGAGTGTAGAATCGTGTTAGCCATAGATATAAGCAGAAACAAGTAGAGTGTAGCACTGTGTTAGCCATAGATATAAGCAGAGACAAGTAGAGTGTAGCACCATGTTAGCCATAGATATAAACAGAGACAAGTAGAGTGTAGCACTGTGTTAGCCATAGCTATAAGCAGATCCAAGTAGAGTATAGGTGATACAGTTTATTGGCTAATGGAATAGATGGCAAACTTTCCAGACTATTTAGGTCTCTTCTTCAGACATGACATTTACCATTTATTCAGTTAGCCAATAAAAGGTATCACCTATATTCAACTAGTCTCTACTCCTGACACAGATAACACAAATACTGTATATATAAACCCATGGATCTCCACCAGTGGGCATGTTGTATTTCTATTGCTTAGCTTAGTAAAACAAAAAACAATGGATGTCAATTTGTGTTATTTTTCAGTAACATAGTGAGTTAATCAGTATACTAAAGAGTTCCATTTCCAGAGGAGTCAAACCAAAACCTCTCTCATATCTGGCAATCAGACTTCCTTCTGTATCAGTAACTACTTCATTTAATTTTATAAACCTAGTAGTGACATTTCTTGATTGGAAAGGTATATCTTCAGTTTTTAAACTAAACCGTTAATTAATTTGTCAAGAGTTTCTAAGTAGGACTATACATTATATTCTCTGCTATCTGCTTTCTTGCCCTGCTCTTGTGTCACTTCTACCGCATCACCATTATTTAGTTACAAAACTGATGTCATTATTATAAAATATTTCACAACTCTTTATCCATTTTGTCAATGTTGATATTGTGCATTTTTCTATCCCTATTTATACTGTACAGTTGTATTCATTTTATCCATTTCATTTGAAAGAATTGCCAGGTCCCCAGCTATCGACTACGTATACCCTCACACACGTATTAGGGGTTAAGGAATAGAGGGATAGCAAGGAGAAGAAATCCATCTCTTTTTGTAAACAGAAGTGTACATGCACATTTTAGGTATCATCAAGCTGTGTGCTTTTTATACAAAGATTGTTCTATAAATAACAGTTCTTGATATGCTACCCTTGCACAATGTAGTGACAGCATGGTCTGTATTATTTTATTTTGTACGTTTTAAGAAAAAAACATTTACACTAAATATTTCTCAAAGCACAGCTGACAGAAACCAAGATAAGAAAACCAAATACCATCATGTGGACTCTGTAAGACAAATTAAATACAACTTTGAATAAATTCCAGCAACATGTCTTTTGTCATTATTTCAACAACCTTACAGCAAATACCAGAAAATGGGTCATTTGTATCAGCCTAAAAAGGTCAAACTTACAGTGAATGGACAAGCACAAATGTATTTCATTTATTCTTTATGCCAAAACAACCATTTTGTATAATATATTATTATTAATATTTATTATTTTTATTGTCCTGCTATTACCTACTTAATTAAATTGCCTTGTTTAGAATCATTTACCCGAGTCACAGAAAATTCTAGATCTGGAAGAAGTAATGTACCCTAAACATACCTGATATACTGCTATGTACATCAATAGCTTTAAGCTGTAGCACTATCTTATAAAACTGTTGGTGTTACTATCTCATGCCCACGATACTCAATAATATGCTATTGAACCCTGATACAACATGCCAAATAATGTCTGACTTATTGGTGAATGTCATATAGTCCATTACACTGTGAATATCAATGAGGCATATACTACGTGATGGCTGTTGCACATGCTCTGTTGAAGACAGTTCCTCAGACACCAGCTTTTAGGGTTGAGCTAAACTGCAACAAAAGCAACCACATATGTGAAATTGTGCATGCAAACGCAATTATGCAGGTGACTTGGAAATGAAAGATTGTGGGTTTATCGGCATGCAGGCTAAATTAACATATGTAATTTATCAGGAGACTTTAGTTCTCCTTTAAAATAATGACATGTACTCTGAGAGTTAATGTGGCTTAATGCTCATTTAAACAAATATAGTGAGCCCAAAATAAGACTTGTTGCCCATGGTATCTGGGCAAAATTTAATAAAATCGAAAATTTTGATATTGAACGATTTTTACTGATATCGCGATATCAATATCGGAAGTTTATCTATATCGCAATATCGAAATTCAAATGACTTTTTTTGTTTTTTTTAAACTTCTTTTTATTGCTTTTCAAAACAAACACATCAATTAAGAAACAAAAAATAAAACATACATATAACCAAACTTCGAATGTACAGTTGTGCATTAATTTTACAATCATGGTAGAACCATTACAGATTAACATGTATTATCTTATATAACCAAACCTAATTTCAATATATCATTATTTATTCCCATTGATCAATGCTAAATACTATCTGTATCAACCCAACCTTCCCATATACGGTCAAATTTATCAGGACAACCTCTACTTACATATGTTAGTTTAATAAGGGGAAGATGCTTCCTTTCCATATTTAACCAGAAAACTTTGGTGGGTGATTTAGAGCCCATCCAGTTCATCAAAATTGTTTTCCTCGCAAAATCGAATGAAATGTTTAATCTGTTTATTTCTATCAAAAATCCATAATATCGTTGAAAAATTTGATATCGCAATATCAATATTGGCAAAATTGCTTTATTGTGATATCGGTAATATCGATATCGCGATATTGGTAAGAAATCATTCAATATTGCGATATCGCAATTTTCAATTTTATTGCATTTTGCCAAGAGTGTTTGTCCAGCTTGGAATTAATTTTTGGGAGATATTTATCAAAGTCAAAAAGGGTTTTTAAAGGCCTGTTGCTGGAGGAACAGTTTTTATTTTATTATGTCAGTATTGCCTATTTAAAAATACTCCTTTTGCCATATAAGAAATAACTTTTTTATGCATTTTTTTATATCAAAAAAGTTATTTTCGATCTTTAAAAATCCCAAAAATGCTTGATAAATACAGTAACCGTATAGGTAGCGGTATTGACACTTTGCAATTTGCATTTTTTATTCCTTGAAGTTCATAACTATTATTTAATTATTCGTTTATAACATATTTAATTTTAAGACATGAAATTGTCTTGTGGGTCAGCTTTTAAGTTCAGTACAGGTTGGAAGAGCAATATAGTACAGAGACTGTACAGAAAGATAAGCAGGGATAAATAATGATCAAGAAAAAAGAAGTGTCAGGTTAATTGATAAACTGCCAGCGACCCTGAGAAACCAAAAGGATAAATAAAAACAAGCTAAACAATGAAGCAAATCAAAGTCAAATAATACAAAGACCACAAACAACAAAGACCAAATACATACTGTCTTAGCACTGGCAATACCTGCAGCATACTAAAATTAACCCCTTTTTTAGGCTGGGAACTAAGTGGATGTAGATGTTTTTCAAACCCCCAAGAAAATCTGATCAAAATCTTCAATAACAATGAATTTGCAATATTATTTGTAATACTTCATCAATACAGATCTTGTATCCAAACATTGAGCTATTAAAGGGGCACTATACAGGGCCTCTAGTTACGTCGTTTCTGGGTTACAACACTTTATACGATTCCTCGAACCACGTGTAACGGCTGTACTATAGAGGCCCGGTACCCGGTTACACGAGGAAAACGAGTCTCCTGCACACCATAACACCCTTCATTATGGCTCCCAAACGTAAGCCAGACTCATCTGATACCAGTGCCTCACTGTTTGGATAGGCTAAGTGTTTGCAGTATAGTACTGTACACTGTTATTATGGTGTTATTATGGTGTACAGTACTGTATGAACGTATGATCCGACTTACGTCGAAATTCGGTTTACGACGCTGCGTAAGAACGGATCACCGTCGTAAGTCGAGGACTACCTGTAATGCTGATATAACTTCACACATACATATGAAATTCACACGTACATATAAAACTTCTTTATACTAGGCCAATTTCTGACACAAATAGTTAAACATTTAGGGCGAAATTTATTAAAATCAGTAAATTACTGATATTGCGATATCGATAGCATCGATATTGCAATAGCACAATTTTACTGATATCGATTTTCAGCCGTTCTGCTATTGAAATCAATGGTTCGGCCGAAATATTGCGATATTGGTAAAATTGCAATATCAGTAAAAACCTGTTCGATATCACGATATCGATGTTATCACTTTTAATGAATTTCACCCTTAGGGAAAAAATAATACTTGTCGTTTATTTCCCTTAATTAGTTTTCCTGAGGGCTGACATTTGCCTTCCCTCGCTCCCCCTCCTCTTTCTGTTCTGCAAGTCAGGCAGCGTGAGAAGAAAAAGCTGCCTGATTGCTATTGGTTAAGCAGTGTGCTGACCTTTTGGCCACATAAATTAAGTTGGAATACAGGAGATTACAGAGGGAAAGCTGACTTGTGCACATGTGCTAAGTAGTAAGTAGGGTAAAAATGTCCGGGAGAGGGAACCTTTTCATGGAAAACTGACCAGTACACGTCACACACACATTTCCTGGTGCAGGAGTTTATCAGTGCTGCCTACTCAATCATTCTGCGTCACATGAAACAACTACTGGGAAGAAACACTTCTCACTAAGGTACTGTATAGTACTGCATATGTAAAGATGTAATCTGACTATAGTTCCCCTTTAAGATAAGTGGGTGATTTGTTACTATATTCCTTTTATAATAAGACTGCTTTATTTGTATATTAGACCAGTAGATACCTTTTTTCCATTTCCACAAGCTTTCAGAGATTTTTTGATGTTGATATTTTACAGTTACAAAGAAATTAAACACAACTCTTATAATAAGATATAATAAGACTATGTCAAGCCAGAATCAGCAGGACATTTAAAGAGTGACAACACTACAGACACAGGGCCAAATAATCCCGTATACCTATGAACTGACATTTGATCACCATTTCTCCATGTTCACTTATAGAGCAAGCTCAGTGAAGTGGTGAATACGCATATAGTTTGAGTGACTATGGTAGCCACAGATTTACATTACTTTGTATTGCACGTACACAGATACTTCACATATTTAGCAAGCAGAGTCAGTTGCAAATTCGTCCAGACACAGTGCTCCAAATTCACCTGTTTGACTTCACCACATTAGAGGGGCTAACGGGGGGGGTTGATGGAAAGGCTCTGGTGTGGTGAAAGGTGACTATTTCTTCAAAAGACAATGGAGACTGCAAATAAATTTGTTTACAACTAAACTTGAACTAGAGACAAGATGATGTAGAAAGAGATGTATTATTCACTTATACATAGTTATTGGGATATGGAGAGGATGATGTCAATGCACTTCACTGAAGGAATTCACATCAATTTGCATGACTTCGCATTCTACTTCTAATACACTGACTTTGCCACACTACACATCCAACAGTGTCCATAGCAGTCTACGTTTTCTACAAATCCATCCACAGCTTCATATATAAGGGGAAGTGAATATTTTGGAGATGCAACTCGAATTGCAGCAAAGTTAATTTGACAGGTGAATTCAGACGCTAACCAATAAGGCCCAAAAACAGGTGTTTCTATGTCCCTTACTTAATCAAACTCCCGCAAAATCATTTTAGGATGCCACATTTAGCAAGAACAACCTTTTTTTATTTCCCCAAATATAAATTGATTTTTGATGTTGATAGTTTACAGGTACAAGGAAATTCTAGATACTTCTGATAATAGGATTGTGTTGTCCCAGAAGCAGCAGGACATTTCTCTATGAAATTCATATTAAACTTGATATAACAACAGGGTTGGGCACAGGAAGCTGATTTCTTTCTAACCCAAATGGAACCTTGTGAGGACTAGATAAAATACACATTTTCTATTGAATTTATATATTGTTATTAATACTATCAATGCATATTCTGTACAAAAACATCATGGTTTAAAGCTAAGGGGATAAGGTGGTTCTATGATCCTTCCTTGATTAAGCTCCAGAAATTTCTTTTTAGGATGTCACAATTAGCAAGAACAATCTTTTTTACTTTCCCCAAGCTTAAATTGATTTTTGATGTTGATACTTTATAGGTACAAGGAAATTCTAGATACTTCTTATAATAAGACCGTGTCAACCCAGAAGCAGCAGGACATTTAAAGAGTAACAGCACCAGACAAACAAACCAAGTTATCCCTGATGAACATGAGAAGCATGTGAAGCCGGCAGTAAAATTTGAATTTACAAAGGGGCAGATGCTAAGTTCAAAGCAAGCTCTCTCTGGGTATACTTTGGTTTGACAGTTGAATAAGTAAACCACAGTCATATATACAATGCATTGCTAGTTAACACAATCCAACAAATAGAGGATTACTGAAGTGAGAATTTTCTTTGTATTGATGCGAAATCAGTTTTGCAGATTGAAAATATTTATTTCCTTTAAAAAAGGCTGAATAGGATTATTAGGAGCAGAATGTTTGAATGAAAACACTTCACAATCCCATTTCAGTTGACTCTCTGAGTATAAAGTGCATAAGAACATAAAAACCTTGCAACTTGGTAGTTCAGCTATACTCTTAGTTCTTTATAACATATTCATAGTCAACATCAGTACTCAGATTACATGTAATTGCCATGTATGTATATATATTGTAAACAGGTCTGCGTGAAGTTTAGGGATGGAGTGTATGTGCCGGGTAAATCTCCTGTTAACTCTGGCATAGAAACCCTGGTAATATTAGAGACTGACAGGGTTAAACTGTCAGTAGTTTATTTAAACTGGATTTGAGCCCAGGGTTTGGGAGTGGCTGAAGAGATTGGGTGGGATGGCCACTCCTAGGCTCCATCTCAGGTCTTACCTAATTTAGAGCACCTGGGTGTTAGAAACTAGTTTAAAAGAAACACAGGTTAGCTAGAAAAGGGCCCTGAGTCTCTCTCAGTGTGAGAGAGAAAGACAGAGAAGGTCTCTCTGTGTGTGGATGCAGTATTGCTAAAGGGTGTTTAGGTTGCAGACTGCTGGGACTCTGTGAATTACGAGTTACGGACTAAAAGGTTCGTGTTGTGGGAGAAAGATACGCCTAGAAAGGAAACTAGGTATATCCCTGCTGTTCATTGGATGTCATTATTGTGCCAAGCCAGGCTGGAGTTATGTTTTCTTTATTTTTGCCTTTTGTTGGATTCGTTTTGTGAATAAACACATTTTCTTAAGAAAAGAAACCGACTGGACACCCGTTTATTGGGAAAGAATTACAGCAGCAAGTGAGTGAATCCCTACAATATATATATATATATATATATATATATATATATATATATATATATATATAGATTAGTTATATAGATATATAGGAACACTGGTTGTCCAGTGCCTCAAGGCAACCCCTTATTTTAGTGCAGGAACAGCAGTGGCTAGGGAGCTTGATGACAGTTTATATAATATTTGTAAGGAGGTGGGAACAAAGCTATTCTATGGACAGAATGTGATGTTCTGGGAAAGAAGTGGATTGGGCTAGACTTGAGCGGAAGGTGGAGGCAATTGTAGCACAATCATACCATTTTATCTGAAGAGCTGGAAGTATCTTATACTGGCTTGCTGCATAGTTATAATGATTTGTCATCTTTATGTCATTGCAATAAAGCCATACACATTGGTTGATGGGTAATTAAATACATTTACATGCATCTACATACATTATGAGCCTCATTGACTAAAGTGCAAATTCACTTCACTACAATTCGAGTCACATTGTCAAAATAGTGGCGAAATCACCTCTCACTATTGACTAAGTGGAGAATACATTTGTCGAACAGGTGGACAGCAGCAAACGTTTTCGGATGTGTAGTGTGGTGTAGACAGGTGGATAGAAGTAGGATGAGAGGTCATGCAGAATGAGGCAAATTCGACAAGTGAAGAACAGTGAAATCAATCTCATCATATCCCACTAACTGTATTCTGTGAATATTCTATGTCACCTTGTTCCCTAGGTCATGTTGTCACTTAGTCGCAGTTGCCATTGTCATTTTTGAATGAATAGAGGCCTTATGCAACACTGGAGCCCTGTCATCAACCCCCTAATTGGCCAGTCTGAAGTGGAAAAGTCAAACAGGCGAATTTGGAGCAATTCACCTAGTCGCACCACTCCTTCACTTAGTCAATAGTAAAAGTACCTGTGCACGCATATACAACATGATGTGAAGAGCACTGTAAGTTTGTGACTTGCGTAGTTGTCTGAATCAGTCACTTATTCACCACTTCGCAGACTTTGCTCATTAAGCAAACATGGGGAAGTTGATTATAGACACAAATTCACAGGTCTACGTGACTATTCGATCTTTAGTCAATGAGGCTGTAAGTGTTCTGATTAAGGTACAGATGATGCTGTAAAGTAACCAGGGATACTGAACATTATACTTAGTGATAGATCAAAATAAACATTAACCAGGCACCCCTGAGCTAAACAACCTTAGTGTCATCTTTGGAGTGCTGCATGTGTATTTATGTGACCAGGTTTATTTTGCATAGTAATATACAGGTTAGGATAGGTTGTCTATAGGGCATTATAAGGGCAAAATACTACACTGAGTAGGTTACAATATGGGGTTTACTGCTGTGCAGAATGTAGCACTATATGGGAGGGAAATGTTGCATTGAGTCGAGCATTATATGGAGGTACTGCTGCACTGAGTAGAGCATTGTATGGAGGTACTGCTGCACTGAGTAGAGCATTGTATGGAGGTACTGCTGCACTGAGTAGAGCGTTGTATGGAGGTACTGCTGCACTGAGTAGAGCGTTGTATGGAGGTACTGCTGCACTGAGTACAGCGTTGTATGGAGGTACTGCTGCACTGAGTACAGCGTTGTATGGAGATACTGCTGTACTGAGTACAGCGTTGTATGGAGATACTGCTGTACTGAGTAGAGCATTGTATGGAGGTACTGCTGCACTGAGTAGAGCATTGTATGGAGGTACTGCTGCACTGAGTAGAGCATTGTATGGAGGTACTGCTGCACTGAGTAGAGCATTGTATGGAGGCACTGCTGCACTGAGTAGAGCATTGTATGGAGGCACTGCTGCACTGAGTGGAGCGTTGTATGGAGGTACTGCTGCACTGAGTACAGCATTGTATGGAGATACTGCTGCACTGAGTACAGCATTGTATGGAGGTACTACTGCAATGAGTGGAGCGTTGTATTGAGGTACTGCTTCACTGAGTGGGGCAATATTTAGAGGGAATGCTGCATTATTTGAGGCACTATATGAGAAGACTTCTTTCAGTTGCAACTGCATTGTCCTACATTTTCCCATACAAAATATTCTAATAACTTTTTCAATCTGAGTTGGGACCTGTAAACAACAATATGGACAATATGCCCCTTAAACACACGTCAAGCGGTGTAATGGTATGAATGTTTTACTCATCTGATGCTGCCTTTCACTTCTTTCATCACAAGTTTCTGAGCACAAACACAAGGGCCACATGCTGCCCTGAAATATAAATAAATCCTTTAACCCTTCATGCACTTCCAATTCCCATTATCCACTGCAGCTGTAACAGCGTAGCTGCGACATAGCATTCTCTGCTGCGATCAAAGCAAATCAGCATGAGACATATGTAGGAAATAGGAGTAACAGTATTTATGATGGTGGCATTTTGAATACAATGTATCATTGATAAACACAGCCGTGATTTAATAGTAAACACATTCCATGCAACAATTACTAAGAAAGCATTTGTTAATCTTATGTTTTTACTTTACTTCTGCAGAGGTCAACAAAACATACACTAGTCATCCCCTACACACAGATCTCTGGAGCACA
>WMED01030015.1:0-10172 GCA_019650415.1 Pipa parva
GTCTAGGGGTGGCCCAGTAAGGGACAGGGCAACAGTCACTAGCCAAAACACACTGCTCCATTCTAAGCAATACTGGTTTGGCATAGACAGACTGACAGCCAGTTACCCTACACACATTCCCAAACCATACGCTGGGCACAGCTTAGCAGGCACACAGTACAGTGAGTTTGCAGCACTACAGACTCAATGACTCAACGCATTCACTTATAATGAAGGGTGTTTCTTACCTCAGCTCTCCTCATTCACCACACTTGTTTGTGCTACCTTCGCTGGTATGCTCTCTGTGTCCCATAACCACCCTCGGTATTACAAACCAGGAAGAAGTTGACTGCCCTAGTTACCTTTGTATCATTTGAGGACCCCTTCTTAAGCGCGTATAAACTCATTCTCCTGGCTCCAATCAGCCGGGAGTTTCCCCCGGGATATACCTGGACATCTTGCGCTATAAGACTGCACTGTGCTCGGTGCCCGCCGGTCAGTACGGTGTCTGTGTTAGATTTTCCAGTACGCCGCACCAGCACGAAAAAAGCCCTGCTTGTAACTTTTCTTTGTCTTTTGTATGTACAGTCACCTTACACCACACCAGAGCACTGCCATCAGCCCCTTATTTCACTACTTTGATCTGTCGAAGTCAGACTGGCAAATTCATGGCAGCCCGCATTGTCAAATTCATCACTTCAACACACTCTGTCACTTGGTAAATAGGTGAAAGTTGCAATGCATGTGGAAACAAAGTAATGTGAAGAGCTCCGTAAGTCCACGATCATCATAAACTTCTGAATTTGTAGCGGATTCACCACCTCACTGACCATAGTGCGAAGTGAGCCACGAAGCCTTCGGCTCACTTTGCACATGGTGTTATGCGCCCGCTGATGTCCTGCACGCGGACATCAGCGAGCGCATTAAAGGGATTTCAGTCTCGGCGAGAGCAAAAAATCCCTTTAATGTGCTCACTGATGTCCGCGTGCAGGACATCAGCGCGCGCATAATACCATTTGCGAAGTGAGCCGAAGGCTTCGCGGCTCACTTCGCACTATGGTGAATTAGGCTGTGAGTCTGATGAATAAGATGAGCTGGAGAAGTGGTGAATAGACATGAATTTGAACCCGTCCTTGGTTGTTCAGACTTTTAGGAATAACCCCCAAAGTATTTTGTATAACCTGGATCACTTCTGAATTTCTGCTTTGGTTCAATAATAAACTGAGAGAGCGCTCCATTCTGTAATATGAACACTTTTTTCAAGAGAAATATGCAAGATTCTCATAGCATTGCTTTTTGTTACCTTTGTCACGCTCCTTGCATACAACATGAATATTTGGTCTGACGTATCCCATTTCATATTTGCTATGGATCTGCTTTACAGTTTGCTGTGGCACAGTAACCTGTTTCATAGAAGAAAATTTGGTTATCCTACTGTTACTCAGCTTTGTGAACACTAGCAACGAGGCCAAAACAATGGAATCAATAAAAGGGTTCTGCCTTTCCCATATTATAGTGGGATACTTTATGGGTAGCCACAGCCACTGTTTGATGTAGAAATGGCAGCTAAATTGTCCTTTACTTGTAAAATGGCATTTCCATAGCTCTATTGAAGTAAGCAATACCATATAAAAACAAAACATTTACAAAGATAAAAAGGACCATGTTGTGAAGGAGTTCTCCTTTTTGTAGTTGGCTACTTTTGTTTTTTTGTTAAGTGAACACTATATAAAGTAACAGATGCTTCCAAGTTCGTTCTGATGCTTTTCTAGTTTGCTATTTAGACCAGTAATTAATATCATTACCTGCTAATCCAAGCTACAATCCAATTGGAAAGCATTCTGTCCCAAGCAGTGTTCTTCAGTCCAGCACTGCCCATGAATGCAGGGTTACTAGTGTCACAAACAGAAAGTGGATCTTCTGTACCACCGTGGGGTTTGATGTAGGCACACTGCAAGGCATGGAGTCTAAGAGGCCCTTGGTCTTTACCTTTACCCCCGCAAGGAGGTACAGTACTGGATTTAGCAGCAAGGGACCTTCAGGTTGTGGCTC
Source organism: Pipa parva (assembly GCA_019650415.1). Classification (NCBI taxonomy): domain Eukaryota; kingdom Metazoa; phylum Chordata; class Amphibia; order Anura; family Pipidae; genus Pipa; species Pipa parva. The sequence continues at coordinate 2,032 of WMED01030015.1, forward strand.
TTGAGCGCACCCCCCAACAGGTGGAAGCTGGCAGACTGTGAGGACCAGATGGAATCACTGGGAGTACTATAAATTTAACAAGAGGCAACTAGGAGTGGGGACAGGAATCCAGGGAAACCACAATGTAGAAAAAGTTCACAAAACTAGAAACAATGAAGCCTGAAATTAGCTGGAAGCTCAGACACAGAGTGCCTGAGCAACCAGAATTTAAATCTCCCTACGCATTATTGCAACGGGAGTACTCCTGACATGCAAGGCACATGCAGTGCAGTTTCAGGCGCAAGCGAGCCAGCAGCAAAGCAGTTGGAATGGGGGCTGGAGTCACTTGTGACAACTAGGCAACCCATTACTACTGGGTTCTGATTCAAACTCCACAATCTCAAGTTAGATTCAAATCTCATGCACTGCAGGAGGGTTGTGTATCTACGGGCAAAGAAGGATTATGGAGTTCAATTTTTTTACAATTTTAAGCCCAGCTCTTTCAAACCATGGAGGTGACCCACTACAGGGTACAACCTTTGGCTAAGGATGGTTGGGGATCAGTATCTGAACATACTGTATTTCCCCCCAAAAGCATTTGGAAGACAAAAAGAGAGTCAGAGTAGGTATCCCCAATAACTTGTTTCCAGTGCTCAGGGTCACTTAGGGGTCAGTTCTGTGTAAACATGATAAGCTTGTGTCATGGTGACATATAGGGCTTAGTCCTTTTTTTCTTTCATTTGGGAGGTTTTGTTACTTTTTAAAAAGATCTGTTAAAAATTAAATTGTCCAGGAAGCAACACATCAAGGTTCCTATGTACACATACATTGACTTTTACAGGGACTAGGACATTTGTCAGTTTTCAACCATTTTTATTTATTAAGTAAACATTCATGTAGAGAGGATAGTTTCCCCATGTCCTTTATTGAGCTGTTAAGTCAAGTTGTGCAGGAATTCTCTGTTTTTAAATAACTTACACTGTGTTAAATGGGGAATTCACTGTTCATGTTGGTCCTTTCGTGCCTTTTGCGGGTAATGACAGAGAATGATTTTCTAAATTTGTTACTAATATTAATTTAAATATTTATCTGATAACATTAACCATGTTAAAAATACTGTGGACCCTTTTCATAATACATCAGTGTTAATGGACACAAGCCTATTTAGCATCCAATTTTCACATTAACGCCATTTGCTACATTTCCCACATTTCCCACTATGCCATGGTCTATAAGTAACTCTGGAAACCAGTTGATGAAAAAAAACAAGGACATCTTTAAACTATTATTTCACCACTTAAGCTGGGGCCATGGAAGCCTAAATACAAGTTAGCAGTGTGCACCCATAGAACAGCTTCTATTTCTACATAAGTCTGCAGTTGTGTGTATGTAACTTTATTAAAGACAAAAGTACCAGAATACAATACTGTAGTCGTTATCCTAGATATGTATACAATTAAATAATCATTTTATTCTATCTTTCTTTTTTGTATAATGCAGAAGACATGTATGATAAAATATCTTCAGCCAAAACAACATGATTTTGCTTTTCTCCATGATATCATAATAAACAATTAAATGTATCAGATTATGCCAATGAAAAGCTAAATAACATCATCTGTATTGTCCCAGTATCCATCTGCATTTACTTAGGTACATGGAATTATTGCTTATAACATGAAGAGAAGCCAATGAAGTATACAGTGGGGTCACCTGTAAAACATTCAAACACAGAACAAAACATAAAGCATCATGGATTTTTACCTGGTTGTACTTGAGGCTATATATTTTTTGTGGGTTATTTAATGAGCTATTTCTGTTCAATTTATACTGCAGAAAAGCAGACCTAATACCAAAAGCCCCCTAGAGCCATTTATTTATCCTCACAAGGACAAGCAGCTTCATTATATTCCGAACCTCAAGCACGAAAGACTCAAATGGTCACAGTTGTTACAACCAATGAAATGAAAGATTATCATCTCCGGGAAGCAGAAATTAAATGTGTCAGCTTCAGTTCTGAATCACTGTTAACTTCAGATGCTAAATGACGTATGGGTTATCTGCAATTTGCTAGGGGCATTGTTAGCAAGCGTATGCCTCCAGGGTAGGATCTCTTTAACATGCCTCCAGCAGATGTGAGCTCTGCTCTACATAAGCATTAGGCAAAACAGAACTCCCCTTGCTGTCACCACTAAGAAAAACTGGTGCCAAAACCCCAGTGACACAGAGGAGGTATTAGGTCAGATGAGTTACTTTAAGTGGCAAGTGATAAATTCAAGATGACAATTCAAAACAGCAGTGCTTCTCTTGGTAATTATTTCCAGTGAAGCCTCAGGCACTGTTTAGCTGATACAAGTGGTGTGGCCAATGCTGAGCGGTTAATGAGGAAACATTACATTGAGGTTTAGGCCTCTGTGCATTCTGCTACATTGAGGTCACTCCAATTAACATTAAAGTCACTGAAATAAACTGTGCACAACCTGAAAATGAAATCTTAGTGTAGAGACAGACATTGGATGCTTGGTGGTGAGAGATATAAATTGTGTTAGATGATACCAGATGTTGTATGGCAGAAGTTGTGCAATCATTGCCCTCTGATTTTTCCCCTCATAACCCTGTTACAAATGGTACGTACTAACTGCCCTCTGAATAATCTTTTTGTGTCATGGTGACATTTTCTCTTATTCGTATCCATTGAGTGGTGCAATACGGTAAATACCAGCCTGATGAGCCTTTAGGAGTTATTTAGAATTTGTTTTGGTTCTGAAAGCTCACAGGCAGAGCTTCTAATATCTCATATGCAGGGTTATTGACCAAAAATCTATTTTTTTCCCATAGTAAAGTCATGACCCTGTCAGTAGCAGTCTATTGTGCAGTGTGCGACTGTCGTTAGCTGGTGAATTCTCTACATCACAGATGCCCGAATATGGGGATGTGGTGAATTCGCACCTTTATGAGACAATTTGGACTTAAGTTAATAAGAAGAAAACTTATACAAGGATAGCCTTGAAGGGAATGTTTGCTTCAATTTAAAGTTTTTAATGTGTTTTAGAGTTTCTAAGATAATTTTCTATTGGTAATTATTTTCTATTTTTTAATTTAACTTTAGGGACTAAATACAAAGATAAGTAATGAAAAAGTATTCAAAATGTAAGACAAATCAAAGCAAATATCAAATGAAAAATTGTCATAGAATAGCATGGCTTACAGAAAAATAAAAATTAATTTTAAGGTGAAAATCTCCTTTAAGCTTTGCATGATAGCTTTTAATTTGGAATCAGAGATGTAGCTCAGGACAGAGAAAGGAAAATTAGTGGACTATTCCTGAGAATTTAATGCTTGAACAATGAGATTAATGTTATGCAGTGTATTCTCAGTATAGATTGTATTGTGAAGCATTGTGCTGGGAGATAGGACTTGGTATATTTTCATTGCTTTATTGCATTGCCTTACCATGTACTTGCATGTACCATGTTTTTTTTGTTTTCCTTGGTACCAGTGAGATTGTCTTATCATCCACCTACCCCAAACATATGAACAGAATCCCATACCTTGAGAATAAGTTCTCTTAGGGAAGTTTATTATGAATGTACCTAGTTTGGGTTGATGGAGAATTTTAGGTTTGACTGGAGTGCTTGGGGCCTACCAGGAAAATTGAAACCCAGGGGTCGATGTATACACTCAAACACACACATTGTTAGACGTGCACACACTGTCACATAAACATACACATGCACATACAATGTACACAAATGCACAAAGACTCACTTTCATGTACACACTCTCACACATTGGTTGGCAAATGCACACAGCTACACATTGTTACACATGCACTCACACCTGCATATACATACTCATACACTCCCTCTCACACATGTACACACAATCACACACTCTCTCTGCTCCTTAATAACTCGACTTCCCATGATCTTCTTCCAGTCTGTGCTTCCTTAGCGCATCTTAAAATGATGCTGCTCTATGATTGAACCAAACACCCAGCCAATCATGACGCACTAAGAAAGTGAAACAAGCTCCTATGCTTTTAACTCAATTTATGACCCTTTTCCATGTTCTATATAAGACAGGGGAAGGGAGATTCTTATCTCTTTATTCAGCCTTTTGCCCTAAGCCAGTAGTTTGTTGCTCTTGTGTAAGATACAGTATGTTCCTTCTAGAGAAGAAAACAACTGCAGGATAAAATAGTTTCAATCCAGCAATAAAAAAAAAAGTTCCAGTCCAAGATTCCACAGCATATTCAATGGGCTCTAGTTACACCATAACTTTCAATGCCTGTGCTCATAAAGATCAGCGCAAAACAGAAGGACACGTTATCATAGCATTACCATATAAAACAGATAAAGTCAATGTTATTTAACAAACAACAGACTGTTTAACCGCAGTAATAGAATGTCAGTTTACCACATGTTAAAGGCAAAAAGGGAGTTCTGCTGCCTAATCCTAATATTTAGCACTGAAAAGATTTCCACACCATCATTCACCATTTGACAGTTAACAACAGTGTGGAAAAAAAGGAAGTAACCATGGTAACCCCTTTAATTAAATTGAAGCCTTGGAGTGTGATATAATGTTTCGTCCTTGATTGGCACAATGTACTATCGCTTGTAATACAATGTGGAGCGTAGGTTCCCTAGAAGCGGGATAGTGGGAGTTGAATTTCTTGGCCATATTTACATGAAACATGGGATGAAATGTTTATGCATTATGCAGTAAACTCTGATTAGATGAACCGAGTTTTTGATATTTAGAATATTTTCAGACTATATAAGAAAAGCTTTCTATTGCTTTATGCATTTTGCAGTATGTGTAGGTGCCACATATACATTGTTTTTCCACCTTTCTGCTGTTACACTCTAACCTTCTCATGCATTTATATGACTGATTTTGGTCCTGACAATTGTAATTGTATGCGTTTTACTTGTTATGTAGGCCAGGATTCATTATACGCTGATATGCATCTACTATGTGAAACCTTAACACAAAAAAAAAAACTCTACCCTTATCCAAAGCTAAATCAGAATTGTGGATTGTTATTCATTGTTAAATGGATAATATGTATTGCAAATAAACTTCACTGGCACTTATTGCTTAAGTTGAACACTGTGGTGAATACATCATGGGCAAGGTGAACTGCCAATCATTGTAGGAGGAAGGGGTGATTAGCCTTAAACTGCAAACTGTTTTTTCTCCTGTTACATTTGAAACTGCACAAAGTTTAAGGCAAACTTTCCCTACTTGTGGTAATTTAAGATTTTATTTTCACGGTTGGCATAGTTAGTGGAGAACCGACTGTGTTAGCTACAAGGAAAAATGCAATTAGTTGGGTATTGATCCTTATAAGTTAACTGAGTAGAGGTTTAATCATTATTAAGCTATTTATCCAGATGGTTTATATTTTTATAATGTGTCATGATGGTTTATAATGTGTCACTAAACCTTATGACATCTTAAAAGAGAAATGTCGGGGACTGCAACAGGATGTGCAAGAAAAAGAATAAACACATGAGATATCTAGAGGTATTATTGATATTTAAAAAAAACCCAAGCCTCCAGTGCATAGGGTAGCTTTTATAAAATTTGTGATGGACGCAGCTGGAACATACTAGTGTCAGGGATGGATTAGCAGCCTTTGCTCCTTTGAGGAAAGGAATAAGAAGGAAAGGAGCTAAGCACCATCAACATAGGGAGAATTATGTTGGTAGGGAAAATGGCCTTCCTAATCCAATATTAAAGATTTAGCAGTCCAACTGATTTTTATGTGAGATTTTTACCTGTTTTGCTGTTCTTATTAGGCATATGCAGAAAGAGCATCACTGTGTGGGCTACCATAGGCTGAATTCTTCCACCTGGTCTTCTGGGAGTGAGAAGTGCATCCCTTCCCAGGCATAACTAATAGAAGCCTTGTCATACTGACCACTTTAGCTGCAAATAGCATAATATTGATTATTTTTTTACATAGTAGCATTGGAAAATTACACATTTGCTAGAAACAATCCAGAATTGTAGTTGGTTTTATGGGATGTGGTGTTACTTGGATGAATCATAAGGAAGCACTATAGATAAAAAGAAAAGAACAGGGGAAGGTGTTAAAATTGTGTTAGTAATAATTATTTTATTCCCCAGCTCAATGACAAGTCATCAGTTTCAGCAAATAATAGACACACTGTATTAATTTGCTGTATTTACTGTGCTTCATAAGCAGCTGACCCAAACAGTATCCTTAATACATTTGTTTGGTCTCTCCCATATTATCAGATCCTCGTCAGATTCTTCAGATCAAATAGATGTGATTTTTTTCCATTTCCAAAATATCCCTTCTGTATATTATACCTATGATTTATTGGACAGAGACAAAGCCTGCAGTCAAAGAACTCCCAAAATCTCACATATTTCTCTTCTACAAAGGGAAAATCAGCAATGGAAAGTGCAGTTATCATGATCTCCAAACTAATAGGCAAAACTATTTACATAGGTCTAGTAACCAATAACAATCAATCAGAGGCGGGCTTTCATTCTTCTAGCTCCCCTATACCACTGAATGCTAATTACTGATTGGTTTCTATGAGTTACTTAAACCTCAGTATATGTTTGTCCTTTTGATGAATTCCTGTTTGTATGTTATGGGGTAAGGACTATAGGCACCATGTTGATTGGAAAAAAACATTTTTATTTTTCCAAATAAGCCAGGGAATGTAAATATGTAGGTAAACTTAACACAGCCTTCCTGCATACCTGTATATATAAAAAACTATCTTAAAACAAACCTTTTACTAAAGCTTACCAGTCGCTCAGGTCTTTATGCTTTACATTACAATGGAGCAATTGCTTTAGCCTCAGGATTCAAACCCTGACCTCCATGTTCATAGGCAGTAGACCTACCAGTCAGCCAGAGGAGATTTGGCTTACTTTCCCTTTCTGGGAATTAGATTCCTAAACCTGTCTATGCCTTGTCCTCATTTACTGCCGCCTTGTACAGGAGTTTGGACTGAAGGTTTACATCTGCACTAATTTTAGAAAAGGCCAAAAAGTTTGAGAAGTTTTGTGAGTTAAAACCCATAACATGTATCAGTAAACCCCAGTAAGTTTTACTGGTAAAAAAATGTATTTCTTCTTGCATTCATCTAAGTCCATGTGGCCCTCTACCTTGTGTCTGTATATATTTCCCACTCCTCTTACCACTTTTTACCATTTTTATTTCAATTTCCAGAAAATGCTTCTGTTTTCTGATTCCATCCCAATCCTTATTATATTCCATAATAGTACTATAATACTTTGCATGCCAACCTCAGCCTTTTATTTGCATGCTCTCTTCCTACAGTTAAAAATATTTACTGTCTACTTAACTTATTATATGATATTTATATACATGCAGTATAACCCCCCCCCCCCCCCCTCTGTATCATGTTTTTAATTTTATTGACATCCCTTTGTTTAATTGTTCATGCCAATAAATAGCTCTGCAGGATATGTTGGTGCGTTAAACATAAGGTAACCATAGCATGGAGAATCATACAATATCTTGTCTCTCATCTCTGGGTGTGGGAATTATATAACAATCTGTGAATAAAATTCTGACCAACTTTTATCATACTGTAAACTAAAAGCATATATCTGCATTGTCTCTGGCATAAAGGAACAGTAACGCAAAAATGAAAATGACTCTTGTAAATGTATACATTAAGTACATTTTCACTTCTAAAAATCCAGCATGATTGGTGCAATGCGCAACAGACGAATGAAACATTCCCAGCCCTGCTGCTAAATAATACACATTCAGAAATTCTCCAGTTTCTAAAGCTAAATACAGTATCATACTTTATAGAGAAATTTTAGAATGTTTGAAAGCACAGACTGAATATATAATAACTATAAAAATCCTCCCAAAGCAACCAGATTTGCATGCCGCACACCAATACTGCCCTTTCTCATCCCTAACTCTTTTCTCTTTCTGTCCCCTACATCTGGAATTCTATACCCCTTTATCTTCGCCAGGAACATTCCCTCCGCACTTTTAAAACCAAACTGAAATCCTTCCTTATGGAGCACTAGCACTGATATTTACAGTGGGGAAAAAAAGTATTTGGTCAGTCACCAATAATGCAAGTTCCACCACTTAAAAAGATGAGAGGCATCTGTAATTTACA
>WMED01030016.1:0-10172 GCA_019650415.1 Pipa parva
AATTGGCAGAGATTTAAAGTTGAGCCAGCAGCCGGCACTCTGAAAAAAAAAAATCTAGGGGCGCCCCCCTGGGCAGGCGGCGCCCCTAGCATTTGCCTACTCTGCCTATTGGCAGAGCCGGCTCTGAGCAGCAGTGCAGAGGTTTCAGCAGCTTCTAAAGTTGTATTGTACCTGTGGGAAATATTTGGTAGAAATGCAGCTACAGAAGTCTTCCTATGGCTTAATCTTATCGCTGTTTAACTCTTTACTATTTCTTTCCTTCCTCCCACCATCCTTTCCATAAATGCACCGATGAAACAGATTTTTCTTCCCCATCCCACTCCCACTTGGTCTTTTTATCCCCCTTCCCTCCGTTGTTTAACCCCTCCTTCCCTTATTGTGTTTTCATCCTCTTTTTATTTTTTTCCCTTCCGTCAGTGTTTTTACCATTTGCCTTCCGTTGTCTGACCATTTTTCTCAGTTCCTATTTAGAGGCCTGTTCCACATTTTATCTTTTGCAGCTTTAATATATAAAGCAGAGCAACCTTTGTTACCTATTAAGTAAGTAACAGCTGGAATGAATGCAGGAATATGCTGATCCCAAAGGCCAGAAGTTCAAATAAGGATTCAACTGCCATTGTTCCCTATTGGAGTAACCGTGTATCTGCACAACAAACATAAGTCTGGGAACAGTCACAAAGCAGCTGTGCTGCAGATCCTCTATTGTGTGTGTGTGCGCAACTTTTATACATTACTGTATCGGGCCACAGCTTTTTCTCTGGGTTTAAGAAGCGTCTACAGCACACCTGATTTGTGCCTGTTTCTGGACTCATCTTTATTGTAGACATCATGTGGAATGCGTGGGGGCCTAATTGTGGTCTCAGCTGTCCATACTCTGGAACACAGTTATAGTATGTGTATTACAGGCTAGCATTCTTTCCTTTATTACATTCATTTTATTATATGCAGATTTCAATTTGAAAAAATGCCATAGTTGTGCCAGCTAGTTTGGAGCATTAGGACATGACCACCAAGCCTCTGCTAAAATTTGAGCCATTATTTGAGGGAAAATGGTTTTTCCCTTTTGGCTCATTTCTTTCACAGATTGACGTAACCTGTTGTAGCCCAGTGTAAGGGTTCCTATTCTCTGCCCATTAGATCTCATTTCTTCACTAATATAGAGAATTACTCGCTTCTCCTTTCATTAGCCTCTATCAGAAGTAAAGCATTTATTTACAAGCCAAACTAGTCGATCCTACAAAGCTCTTCATACTCCGGTTTTAGGCTTTCTGTCCCTCAGGGCCACTAGCCTCTACTCAAGTCCCCCGCTGTTATTACTTTCATTACGAAAATTTAAGGAGACCTATTTCTGGGTTTATCTTAAGGTAACTTGGCATAGATGTAAGTCCATACCATTATCTAGGTTTACTATTGAAATTTCATGGTCTGCAGTAGCCATCATCGAACAATGGGAAGTTGCAAATTAAATGAAAATCTAGTTTTAAAGACACATCAAATTTTAGTCACGTAACATTATATAAATGAAGAACTGATGGCACTGGAAACTCTATTGTTTGTAGTAGATCTTTTAACCAGGATTTAAGTCATGAGGGATTGCAGATTTTTGTGCTTTAGCTCCCAGTAGCTTTGACATATCTAAAGTGGACCAGTTGATTTACGATGGTGGACATCATCAACACTCTTGAATGAAATAAAATGAAAAGCATGTCTTTGAACCAATGGCTGCTAGGGTTTTTAATAAAATACAAAATGCCGTGAGTTTCCTCCTATATAATACTGGATTCTGCAGCATGAATCTGTTCTTAATCTGCATTCTGCAGGCTGCAAACCTTTCTTATCTGATCTACTGTACATGGAATAGTGTAATCGAAAGCTTTCATTTTGCTCCCATTCATTTCATCCTAATCCCTGGTAAGACTGTTGCTAGCTTAGTTGCTGCTTTCTGTCTCTTTTGATGAGAGAATTTGATGAGAACCTGCAACTCTAACCTGCCAGTCATTGCTCTCCTGAAATCATTCCTGTTGATGAGCTCTGACAATCACAGGGGAGCGCTGATTTACATTCCATTATCTATGCAGGCAATTATATATTGATGCCTGCCAGCTTCTCCTGTGTTCAAAATACACAAAAAAAAGTTGAGACATTTAAAAGTGGTTGAGGTTGTTTAGATTAGAAAAAAATTCCACCGTGCCTCAGGCTGGATAGGGAAAAAGGGGCATTGTCATAAAATGTACGTTTTCCAGGTTTTCTAAAAAAAAAAAAACAGGAATACCTTTTATTGAAAGTTTTTTTTACGAGTGGCTTCTTGAAATCCTTCTCGATTTAAAGTGAACTTGGCAGAGCCTCCGGTGATGCTCTGTCAACTAGTCCCCAAGAGGCCTTTAACTAGTCTGGTTTTTGGCTTCGAATTCAAAAAGAAACATTTAGAACTTTCAGTTACAGCCTTACCATCGCTTTAATGTGACAGCATGGGAAATAAAGAATTTTTTATATTTTCCTCTAATGAAAATGTTGCACGTAAAGATCTATGCATATCTCTATCTCTGCTTCCAAAACTGTGACAATTTTGCCTCTAAACATTCCATATCTATCTTCTGTACTCTATCACCTAATTAAAACTTAAATGTTATGGGCTTAGGGGGAGGAGTTAACTGGTGGAGTGTGACAAGTAGTCTTTAATTTAAAGGGGCATATTTATCAAAGAGTGAATTTATCTCCCTAAATGAATTCTCCACACTATGTGACAATTTGCATTTTAGCAAAGTGCATATTCACTATACATCATATTGGTTAGGTTAGTCAATTCATAGTAGTGACTTATTGTAGGGGTTTTGTTATAATCAGGAAACAATGCTACTATAACTATCGCTTCTACCTACCGGCAATGTACATATATTAATAAAAGAAATTAATTTTTATATTAATAAAAGAAAGAACACTGTCATGTTTTGTTTCATTTTGGTCCCCAGGATTTTCATAGGAGAATAGTCACATAAATGACAATAATTCTTTATGCATTCATTTCAATGGCAGACAATTTCTAGTTCATGTCGGTTACCTGGTTTCTGCGTTTCCTAAACGTTTTTAGTGAAATGACTTCAAAATAGCAAGAGGAATCCTGCCGCAAGTCCCATAATTCACCACTTTTATTTCAATCTGTGCGTTTATGCCAGTATACCTTGGCAATTGTTATTTCAGCATTCAGTTAATGGGTAGAAGCTAATTATAATAATTGATTGCTCCTTCGCTCCAGTGCTGGCTCCTGTTTCAAGATAAAGCTGAACTTCACTTCTCCTGTTCCTACACTGCGATCCGCGTGACTTCTGGCTTCCTCTTCAACATCGCTGACTGAGCAAGCGCAGAAGCAGGTTGTGCACGCGCAGAAAGAAAAAAATCAGCAATGTTGACGAGATGGCAATGAACCTGAAGACCGTTGCAAAGCTGAAACAATAGAAAAGAAGATCAGTGTTTCTTGAAACAGGAGCCAGCTGCAAGAGTGAAATTACCCACCCCCATTAACCATCACCCCTCGTTAGAACTAGGATTAGTTTTCCTTTAATACATAAAATGTGCAGCATTTTGGATCCCATAGACTTCTTGTTGAAATAATAATTTCACCTGGTGCACTGGTTTAAATAATTGGAAAGGAATGGATTGATTTAAAGAAGAATTTGTTTTGGAATAGCCTAATTTGCAAGCCACATGTCAAAATAACCATTTACATTGATGCAGTACATGACTGTTTTGTACAAAAGGTTTGTCGATTTGCCTATTCAAATCAGTTTCAAACCAGCAAATTAAATTATGACAAATTGCTTATAGCAACTTCCCCCACGTCAAATCATGTAAACCATGTGGATGCAAGTGTTCTCATATGTTAAAATAATATCCTCATACATGTTGAATTAGCCAGTAACATTTGTAGCTGTAAAGTTGGAAATGTAAGAGGCCATCTACCAGATGTACAAGTTACTAAGTAGAAAGGTAGCTTTACATCATTGGAGATGCATTTTTTTTATTCCTTTGGATGCTGACAAATCACGCTCACTCTGGGGTCTCTTCTTACAGCTCTGTTAAATTAATGGGATAGGGCTGCCAGTTGTGGACTTGCACATGCTCTAAATATACACCTGAAGCCATTTTCATTGAAACAGAATGAATCAATTTTAACTTTCATTCATTATTTATATTTTTCTTTGCAGCAAAAATACTCGGACCTCGGACACCTTGAATAAGCAGCAAACTTTGCGGATGCACATTGATATCCCTCGAGCTCAGCTTCTTATAGAAGAGCGGGACACCATGGAAACTATTGGTATGTCCTATTTACGGTTCTGTCCACTCTTAGCAGAACTTTTGAAATCCCTGTCCCTAGAAGTTTGATTGGTGGAGACTCCTTTTCATCTCCAATCAGAAAGCTTCCAACAGAAGGGAAATATGGAAAGAAATCAGCTTCTTTTAAAAGAAACTTGCGGTCATGGGACCTAGCAATTTAAATTAAATCGCTATTAAATTTATTGGTTTTATTGGGGGGGGGGGTGGCAAAAAATATTCAGAGAAACACCCCTGTTACAGAAATCCTCTATTTGTAACAATAAATAAAATTGGTATTTGCAAATTATATATCAATCTCTAGGGAATTTGCTTTGGTAGAAAAAATGTAAACCTTTCAACACAGTTCTGTTACAAGAAATGCAAGGACTCCCGTAGACTATTTAAACCTCCACAACTATCACCATCTGAAATTGTTTACAGAGTGCGTCCTTCCTCCTCTAACAACCTGCACGAGGGAGCTGCCAGTCTGAGTATGTGATGTGACACTCTTTGTGCCCAAGTAACTTTGAAACTATAAGTATGGGATGATACTAATGAAAATGACAGCACCCCCTAGTGATGGGGGTTAGCAGAGGAGATGTCTTCTTTCTTTTAATGCTCTTCTTTTAGAATTACATTGTAGATGTTGGAGGGTTTAGGAAGCTGTGGTTTAAAGTGCATATTTAATATTGTCGTAGGAGCCACTGCATCCAATGGCCCAGTTGTAGTATGACTTCCATGATTTCTTTAGATCTGACTCTACTCACAGGCCTTTGCATCTATTAAAGACAAGATTTACATGAAAAATTAAGAGGTTTATTTATCTCATGATGTAATGTAATATATATATATATATATATATATATATTGTATATATATTGTATATATAGCGTGCTTAGGTATACTGTGAATTTCAGGCATGTGCTACATAGATCCTAAATTATCCAAGGCATTTATTTAAAGACATATTCAAATACTCTTAGAAAGCCAAAAGGGCGCACAGCTGCATAATAAAATAACAAGTTGCCTGAAATATTGTCACATTGGAATACCTGGCATTTGTATTCTTGTATGACTTACTAGCGCAGAAAATAAACCAAGCCAAGGAAGGCTTCTAAATCATGATACTGCTACCGAGAGTTTAACCAGTAGGGTTAATACTATAACTATGGCTTGGCTGGATTCCACACAGCTTCTTGGCAAATGATCAGATTAATAACCTGTAAGAGATTTTAAAATTCAGCTTTCAAGCACATTCTGTCTGCAGCCTTGTTTGGGCAAAAAATTCAGAGAGAGAGAGAGAGATCAGTTTTTTTTTTTTTTTTTATAGACACCTCTCTCTTGTCAGATCTGAGCCGTTAATGGTTAAGTGAAATGTTCCCAGCGCATGTGAAAGACAAAGTCTTACTGTATAACGCATTGTTTATATAATGTTCCATGGTGACTTGGGGTTTTACATTCCACTCTCCATTTTTATTCTCAGTCTTGATCATTTTGTCACGTTATCCTGCTGCTTATCCATTAGCCAGAAGCTCTTCTGCTGTATTCTATAAACTCCTAATCTTCTAAACTCCCCTAAGAACAAAGGGTTTCCTGTGGATATCTGCTGGCACCTTCGCTTTTCCAAGGGGGGAAGGTACAATGACATAAGGGAGGCTGAATGCCATTCATTTAAAGAGTGTTGGAAAACTACTTCTGAGAATCCTTTTATATGGACTTTAGCACCGAGTGAAATTCAGTTTGTGCTACAGAATAGACTCGCAGCTGCATTTCAGACATGAGATCACTTCACATGAGCCCAAGTCATTTATAGGACATGCTATGGTTTGGCCAAACACAGTCCTCGATTATATTAAGTATCATATAGACTTATGTCTTTCGAAGAAACTGTCCGAGAATTGTACTGCAAAAAAAATCTTAGAATTCAATTTTTTTTTGCTTTAAAAAAGCTACAAAGTTATCAAACGCTGATAACGGTTATGTACTGTTATTATCATTTATACAGTGGCGCATTACTGTGATGCTTACTGTATTCACAGGGCTGGCTCAGCGAAATGTAGGGCTTAGCAAGATATATCATTTTTGGGGGTCTTCCTATTTCTACAACATTAACGACACTTTTAAATATAAATCACTTTGCTTTCAAATAGTATTATACAATATAAAGTTAGGGCTGCCTACACTAATGTAAACGGACTATTAATGTAAAGTAAATGAACAGAGAAAAATATCTGAGGGCACTATCAAACCTAGGGAGTCCTGGCTACTCTTTTCTAACCTAATAGATGAGACAGCCCTGTGTGTTCTTTGTATCCATCAGAATATATGAAAGTTCACTTACAGGGATCTGGGGGTGCAGGAGGCTGGCACTGATGCTGCAGAGGGCTCACATTGGTCATAGCTGGGCCCCCTATAAGTACGCCCCTGACTCTTTTAACAAAAGTGGAATTGAGGCATGTCACAGTGGAAATGATAAAACACAAATGATAAGGTATTGTGTGTTTATGGAATGTACAGTGGCAAAAATCATCTCCAATATCCCATTACATCATCACATGATGCAGCAATGACATAATGAAATCACGGTGCCACTCCCCTCTTTCTGTTTTCCCTTCATAGTAAACTCTTGGGCTTTGTGTATTAGATACATTACAGCTGTGGTTATTCACATATTACATTACCATAACATGATCAAGCAAATTTACTCGATACACAGCTCAAACCCATTATATAAAAAGATGCAGGCATCATCATGAATGTCAATCATAAAACTTGTACCTTACTGCTAATAATCCCAAAATAATACTTTTAGAATTCTTTAACCCCAAAAATTCTGAATGCACAGTTATCATGAAAGGCCTCTACAATATATGGATTAGCAATATGTTACAAACAAAAGACTTACTGAAAAATACTGCTTAGACCAAATAAAGAAATGTCATTGAGCAGGGTTACTTTTCAAATCCTAAGTTTTTGAGCTAGATAAGGTTTCCTTTTTGGGCCTCACTTAGGGAGGCCGGACTCACAATTTGGGACCCACTGCTGTATAGGATCAGGATAACACTCATATGAAGGTACCTTCGCTTGTCTATCCTTCACTGCGAATACACAGCATTTCATTTCTACACTGCATATTCTGACATTCTGTAAGAATTATGGTCTTCAGATAGGAACGTCATTGTGAGATTTAGTTATTGCTTCTGCTAATGGGCAGTCTTGCCATGTAAGCAAATCTGTGTGCTCACAAAGCCATTTCAGGTGGTTTTCTGCTTGACTTCACATTATTTAACTAAGATATATGTGCAGCAAGAAGCAATTTACTCTCCTATTTTGCACAAGCAAAACATCACAAGACTGCAAAAAATGCAGCGTGAAGTCCAGTGTTTAATCATGGTTGAGATTGTCTGTTTTAAAACTACAAATTATCACTCGAAGGTTACTGTCCTGTTAACATTAAGGATTAAAATTCGACAAGTGCCAATAAATCTTTTTTTTAATTATTTTTTTAATATTAATCTTTTTTTTTTTCCTAGATGACAGATCTACGGTGCTATTGACAGACGCAGATTTTGGAGAGTCTTCAAAACAGAAGTCATTAACTGTTACTCACACAGTACACTATCAGTCTGTGTCGCAGGCTACCGGACCTCTGGTGGATGTCTCAGATGCCCGGCCTGGAACGAGTGAGTAAAATCGATGAGAATTTTCATGAAAATTTCACAGAAAAAAATTGCTAGTTTTCAAATTCTTACTAATCTAAGTATTGAATTAAATTTTAAATTTAAAAAAAAAAAAATCACATTTTGTAGATTATTTTTTTTCTTTTTTTGAAAGCACAGGTGAATATGTTGGTCATATAAAGGCAACATGTAACATTATTTATTTTTGGTGCTACTGTCATTTAGGAGGTTATTGGCTAAAGTGCAAATAGTTGCATAAATTAGTGAATACGCCACGTCCCCATATTCTGCAATGTGGTGAATTCACCTTCTAATGACAGTCACACATTATACAATAGACTGCTACTGACGCGGTTGCAACTTTACTAAGGGAATATTGTCGTGGTCGCAGATTTTCTATGGTAATTGGCTTCTTTTTTTGGAAATTGGCTTTTTAGTCAATAAGGAGTAGCAAATTATAGCATAGCCACCCAAAGTGATGTGAATTCATTTAGACAGGCAAATTCACACTTTAGCCAATAACCTCCTTAGACTCTCCAAACCACCCACACAGTACTGATTACTATTTACAAACATCATTAATTGTATTTAGTATTTCATTTGCAACAGAGAGTTATTTTCTCACCGCTTCCACGCTGTGCCAAATAAATAAATCTCTCTATTATATTTCATTTTAATCTTGAGAGAAAAAGAAGTCTTTTGTAATCTACATTAGCTGATTTAATGGCCAATAAATGATTTTGCATCCCATTTAATCAGTCAGAAAATGTCTTTTAATCAGAAATTAGTTTATTTTTCAGATGCTTTTAGCAGTATGATGAATTGATTATAATGCTGAAAATTCCTGAATAATTACATTAGAATGTCTCGTTTTTTCATGGGGCTTAGTCTGCAAGTAACAATTCCAATTACAGCCGACCATATACACGTTAGATTTAGGGGGAAATTCATGAAGCTCCGAAGTGAGGCGCGTAGTGTTCGCCTCACTTCGGAACAACTGACATGCGCATGCTGATGTCCTGCACGCAGACATCAGCATGCGCATTAAAGGGATTCCCCTCCCAGCGAGGAGACTCGAGTGCTCCGCGTTCAGGACATCAGCATGCGCATGTCAGTTGTTCCGAAAACCAAGCTCAAGACCCAGTTCATCAGAGAGAGATCGCAGCCTTGGATCCATCCTCTGTGACCCGTCGAGTATATAGACGCCAGTGACGTCACACGCATTATGCGATTTCTAGGGTTTCCGGGTTTCTAGGGGTTCTGCCAGAAATTTTATTACATCAAAGGGTTCCCCTGAAGAAAAAAGATTGAAAAGCACTGCCTTACAGGGTAATAAAATTAGCATTTTCTGTACTCAACGCTAACGTTTAGAAATAATTTACATTTGTTTATTAAGGAAAAAAATACATAGTAATTCAAGGAAGCAGATCATTTTAAGAAAAATTTTTTTTTTTAAATCTTACTTTTATTCGCAAATCTTATTAATAGCGAGCCAGGTTTTGTCTTCGAGATGTGAGCAGTTTTACAGTCGAATCGTTTAAACTATCGGTAAATGGACTGAAAACTTGCAGAGGTTATTTTTCTAGAGCAACGTTTAATTTTCTGCCAGATATTCACTTTATACATACTCTTGTCTGTATTTATTGGGCATCGCTCTCTTGGAATGATGTGTGAAGATTCTTTGCATCTAGATTTTTAGCGACCTTTGAACTATAAGGAGTTATTTATCAAAAGGAAACATGCAAAGTGTAAAGCATCATTCGCTTGCTGATTGCATGTTTTCATTAGTCACTGTAGGTAGCAAAACACCAAACCATGAAATGTGAGAATCCATTGGTGCAGCGCCTTTGTTAAAAAAATGCTCTTTAGTTGTTTTTTTAGCAACGGGTATTTAAAGTAAGTGGTAGCTGGTTGCCTATTAGAAAGTTCTGATTACCTACCAGCAATAAATGTCTGTCTGGTTTAGTATTAGCTATAGTAAAGGTCAATTGAAACACTGTCAATTTAAAGACAAGTCATTGCTATAGATATAAATGCAGAAAAAGTCAAAGGAATTGTGGTTCCTCTTTCATCATTATCACACCTCAAGTCATGTGCACTATACTTTGTATACACTTGTACTCCATCTGTGTAAATGCAGGGTATCTTACTTTGTAATATAATAGTTACCATGTTCCC
>WMED01030017.1:0-10171 GCA_019650415.1 Pipa parva
ACCATACTTTTTCTGATAAAAATAGTGACAATTTTAAGAGAAAATATTATTTATTTATTTATTTTTTTACATATTTCACCCAAAATAATAAATAAGCAAAAAAAATAATGACAAGTGAGACATTGCATGTTAAAGCCCAAAGTGTGCTGAAAAAAACGATATATAATATTTTTGGAAATTCCATTGCTTTTCCTGAAAAATCTTTGGCAGAACATGTACAGCGCAAAATGCTTAAAAACAGCTTGGCAATACAGGGTTCACGGGGAAACAATTGGCTGGCAGTGAAAGGGTTAAAAGGGATTTTGTGGATGTAATCTGACTATACTTCTTCTTTAAAGTGAATTTGTGGCCTTTTCAGATTGATATGATCTGATAGTCAAGAATTCAATGAAAAAACAACAATAAAGAAATAGCACACGGCAGCTTCAACTCTTTTATTTATGGGTGATCAGTATAACATGTCGTGTTACACGTCTTCCTGACTGTATGACGTTCTGCTCCTCTTGATCACTCCCCGCCTATTGCCTATTCTCTGTGCGCTTCTTCATTTTTTAGAATTTGATTTTTTACCTACAAATCACGCCGGAGGTGATGAGTGGGGAGCAGCAAGTCAAACAGACAAGAAGAGACTATTTATAATAAGACAAGTGACTTACATATTATATAAAAAATGTTTTTAGCTGGCGCTGATTTCTCTGTGTAGTTTACACAAAAAAAAATTGCATATGATTGCTTTTACCTCTTATATATTTATTTATTATATTATATATTATTGTGCTTGTTTATTATGAAAGTCTATAAATATGACCCAACAATTTATTTTTCATTGGAACAGAGTTGACCTCTCTGTTGAGGATGCAGAACAAAAAGTTCAAAGAAATCCATCAAGGACTCTCAATGAGTTAGAAAAATGATTGACTGCAGAGGCCAAACATTGGCATGATATCAAAATATTACAATAATATACTAAACATAATATAATTCCAAGGAGTTTAAAAATTGAGAAATCATTTAACTTTGCCAGCAATGAAGTAGAATTAATCACTGATTGGGAAACTGTTCTAGAACAGTACTTATTTCAATTGATGGACATCATCATTAAATACTATACTATAATACTATAAACTCAAGAATTTCTGAGTGCAGGATTATTTAAAAGACTTTGAGAAAGATGATAAAGGTATTACATATAATGAATAATATTAATCAATGGGTAGATACATTTAAAAAGGTATTTTTCATAGAAAACAAAATTAATTTTTCAGAGTTAAAAATCATAAAGAGGTGTTATATGAAGTTCATATGCCATCTGCCAGTGGGGTTGATAATAACTCTTTTGATGCATGTCCACATAGAAATAACCCAGTACCTAGATAAGAGGATATCAGTACAACATATTTCACTTAGTCCAAAGGGACACATTAGAGAAAGAAGGGAAAATCCTTCCAGATCAGATGGTGAGAAACACTCTAATTACCCCTCATGAAAACATCACTCTTTAAGGGATACAGGGATAAGTTTCCATTTTATAATGAGCCAACGTCTAAGATATGTTTTAGAAGATCTGATAACTATCGAATTTTCACTCCACAACACTTTCAAACAATGGAACAGAATTCTGATTTACCTATAAAAGAAAAAAAACAATTAGTTCTAGTCCTGGTAGATATAAGGAATCAGATAAGGATTTTTTTTTCAGATTTATGATACCCAGAGGAAAGGGATCTCTGGAAGGACTAGGAGAGGGAGAAGAGTGGGATACTGCAGTCAAAAGAAGGAACAGTAAACTTCATTGTTGGTAAGTTACAGTTTTACATTTGCCTAGCTATATAGTTTTATATATATATACTTATGGTACCTCAGCTGAAAAATCTGTACTTAAAAAAGGCTTATCTTTTGCACCCAGTGCTAAACACTACTGTATAAGTTTTATACATTATGTGAAGGTTAATAAATTCATAAGACAACATATATTAAATAGACATCATACTTTAAGACCAAATAATGGCATTGAGGCTATTTCAGGTGATAAATTCCATTGATTTTCCACAAAGGAATTAAAATAATTTTTATCAAGTGAATTCACAGGGGGAATGTATTCATACATTCCATATACAGTTCTTATACAGAAAAATGTAGGGCATGGTTTGGATAAACCCATCAGGTCCACACACAATCTTAATAAGGGTAGAAAAGTTAGAGTTGGAATCTTTAGCCGATAATACTAACATAGTCATCAAATTTGCCGAAAAGGGAGAAGGAATTGTTATCCAAGATAGGAATATCTATTTAAAAGAGGCGTATCGGTTATTAAATGATGACACTAGATACAAACGTCTCCAAAAAAACCCAACAACAGTATTTCTGGTTGAATTGAGAAACTTACTTGACAATGACAAACAATAGAGCAGAGTATACTTATGAAATGAGGATTTCAATGCCTTTATAATATATATCCCAGGATATCGCAATATTGCCTCTATAATATATATCCCAGGATATAATGACATTGCCTCTATAATATATCTCCCAGGACATAGCAACATTGCCTCTGCAATATACATCCCAGGATATAGCAACATTGCCTCTATAATAAATATCCCAGGATATAGCAACATTGCCCCTATAATAAATATCCCAGGATATAGCAACATTGCCTCTATAATATATATCCCATGATATAGCAACATTGCCCATATCCCAGGATATAGCAACATTGCCTCTATAATATATATCCCAGGATATAATGACATTGCCTCTATAATATATATCCCAGGATATAGCAACATTGCCTCTATAATAATTATACCAGGACATAGCAACATTGCCTCTATAATATATATCCCGGGATATAATGACATTGCCTCTATAATATATCCCAGGATATAGCAACATTGCCTATATAATATATATCCTGGGATATAATGATATTGCCTCTATAATATACTGTATATCGCAGGATACAGTGGCATTGCCTCTATAATATATATCCCAGGATATAGCAACATTCCCTCTATAATATATCCTAGGA
Organism: Pipa parva; assembly: GCA_019650415.1. Taxonomy (NCBI): domain Eukaryota; kingdom Metazoa; phylum Chordata; class Amphibia; order Anura; family Pipidae; genus Pipa; species Pipa parva. Next base: position 3,032 of record WMED01030017.1, read on the forward strand.
TATAGCGGCATTGCCTCTATAATATACTGTATATCCCAGGATATAGCGACATTTTATAATCTCCCAAGATACATAAAAGCTTAGGGAATCCATCCAATTATATTGAGCATTGGTTCCTTGACATCAAACCTCTTGGAATATGTAGATTTTTTTCTGCAAGCAGTAGTAACCAAACAAAGGTCTTATTTAGGAGATTCTTCACATTTACTGTATTACAGAAGATACAATCATTAGCGTGGAATCTACTACTCTTAAGGTAACACCACTTGGACTAGTGGACTACTTTAATTTAATGTTCTTTGATTTGATATTTATTGTAATCCTAGTTTTATTTGATAATCAGTAAAAGTTATATTGGAACTGATATATTTCAGTACCGCTGATAAGTGTGCAGGTACATAGCTCCCCTTTTTCCCTTATCTTATTTGTTTATAGGTTAACTCAGTTGACATACCTGGTACCTTTTCTTTCACATGATTTACTACACATAAGGAATAGTAGCAGTGTGGTTTTCCTGTTCCCATTCCCCCAATCCTCTATTTCAGTGGTGGCAAACCTATGGCACATGTGCCAGAGAGGGCACTCAGAGCCCTCTCTGTGGGCATGCATGCCATCACCACCGCTGCTCTAACAGCTATCCCAACAAGCGCTCCTTCAGTATAGGCCTGACAGTTTTCAGGTCAGATATGCAATCTACACTGAAGGATCTTCTGTTGGAGCCGTGGCTAGATGTATTTCCTGATGCAGGTGCGATGACGTCACTCATCAGTGCCTGCACTGTGGGGGAAGGCGCTGATGAGACACGTCATCAGTCAGAACTTGGTGCTGAAAAGGTTCACCATCACTGCTCTATTTAATTTAATCCTGGTTCTTATCACTGCCTGTGGTGACAAGGCTCCCTTCCAATATATCCGATCCATAAAAGCTAACCATGTTCATGATGAAATTCCCACCATCCTCACCAAATCACTTTATATCATTTGCCATCACTGGAACAGCATTGTGATCATTCCCTCCAGCATGCAATATCAAAATATTAGGCTACCTTACATCTTTACCCACCAGTGTTATCCTAAAACACTTTATCACCTACTTAATTGTACATTACAATTGTGCATTCCCTCATTCCCAGCATACACAAAGTGACACCAGTACTAATCTCATCTTAAATAATGACACTGGTGGTCCTCGGCAGCGCATATGTTTTAAATATGGCTCTTCAAAATTACTCCATGGTCAACTGCCAGGATACTTCCAGAATAATTGGACAAAGAGCTGGGCACCTGCACAGTGGTGGGAATGAAACATTAACTGCCCAGTATTTACCATTGCCTTTTTGGGGCTCCGGACATTCAGCTACAGACAGCACAGGTACTGTGACAACCCACGCAAAAACACAGTAGCACAAAACAATCAAACCTGAGCAGGTTGGATAACAAGGTCAGGATACTGGATGGCAAACAAGAGTGTTCAGACAAAGTCAAGGTCAGGGGAACCATAAAACGTTCACAATCCAATAAACATATCCAGATGTCAGGTCAGGCAGCAAGAATCAAAGTCAAGGTCAAAATTGAGATCAAACACAGCAAGACAAACAATGCTGGCTTAGAAAGGAACTTTAGTAAGAGGAACTAGCTTGGACAAACATGAGGGGAAGTGAACTCATATTTATGGGCCTGGTAATGGACAAACAGGATGAACCTTTGTAAATGATCTGCAAGTGTGTAGCCACAGGTTCAGCACCAGTTTAATAGACTGCAAGGGAAACAAGGTCACAGGCCAGAATCTGAAATAGTGGTAAAAACTATTGCCCCCAATACTCCAGCTTCTCAGTTCAATCCTGAGCAGGAGATGTCAGGTGTTCATGTCACTAACCCACAACCAATCAGCAACTGCCAGCTGTAAAATTGTAGTCATTCATTATTGGCATGTTTATTCCCACTGTAAAACCTGCCCTTTTACCCTTATGACTCTCACATTTACTCCCATATTTACCCCTATGACTGGAACATTTACTCCCACTGTAAAACCTGGCTATTTACCCCTGTGACTGACACATTTGGTATGGTACTTCCACTGTAAAATATCACCTATTTACTATCCCCACTGCCTCTTGCTTATATACCCCTCCCCACTGTAAAACTAGACCACTAACTTCCCCTTATAATACTCATTTACTCTCCCAATGTGAATCTGATCTATTTATCACCCCAGTTACTTTTTCTCTGCCCTTCTCTCTACCCAGCACTCTGCCTTCTCCATTTGCTCTACTCCTCCCTCCCTCCCTCCCTCCTTCTTAGTTTGGCACAAAGAGAGAAATGCGTCTCTTCTGATTAATGGGATCAGCTCCCATCTAATTAACCTACTGGCCTTAGTCCAGATAGTGAACGCATTGACCCCGGGGAGATTACCCAAACATCTCCACTAGAGGGAGTCTGTAAATACATAAAGTGTGATCATAGTGTTGGTATAGTGCACATGGAGATGGGAATGTTTTATAGGACTGGTAATCTGTCCTACCACTCTTATAGCACAGACAATCAATTTGTAACTCTGGGAATCTCTCCTAGTAGTGGAAATCACTCCTACATTATCTCTAGTAATCTCTCCTACTACTGGTAATCACTGTTATCTTAGCTCTAGAAAGCATTCCTAGTACTGGGAATAACTCCTATCTTAACTCTGTTAATTACTCCTAGTACTGGTAATCACTGCTATCTAGTACTTGGAATAACTCCTATATTTACATTGGGGCTACTACTCACCTGCTTCTCCCCTCTACTGGTTGGCATCTGCTTCTGTTGCAAAACCATCTTGCATCTTGAACTCTTCCTGCCTAGACCTGTTGCTCCGTCCCTCATCTATGCTTATTTTCCACCAGCCACGATCTCAACCTGTTTACCAACCACTTTTCCTGTCTCCTGTCGGGTACCTTGCCATCTGTGGACAGCAAATCCCAGGGGCTGTGACCTGGATATAGTACTGCAGTCAAGTCCTAACCTCCTTGCAGGGGCTCTGGGTGAAGACCAGGTGTGTCTTAGACCCAGTGCCTTGGACCTTGCTAGTGCCAAGCACACTGTGGTTCCTGTTCCAAGCTGCCATCTCCTACTCCTCCCTTCAACTTTCACTCCCGACCCTGACAATTAACTCTAATAATCACTCCTAGTACTGTGAATCACTGTTATATTAACTCTAGCAATCTCTACTAGTACTGGAAATCACTGCTATCTTAACTTTAGTAATCTCTCCTAGTACTTGGAATCACTCTTATACTAATTCTAGTAATCACTCCTATCACTAGGAATTTCTCCTATCACTAGGAATTTCTCCTAACACTGGTAATCTCTCTTTGCACTGGCAATCACTCCTAGCACTGGTAATCTCGCCTAGCAATGGTAATCAATCACTCCTAGCTCTTGAAGTCTCACATGTCATTGATAATCTCTCCTAGCACTGGGAATCACTTATCTTAACTCTGGGAATCTCTTCTGCCACTGAAAATCACTACTTGGGGATTAATTCTCTGTTAACTCTGGGAGTGTATCCTAACTCTTTGACAAGGATATAAAGGGGAAACATACCATGGATAATTTGCCTTCTGTTTTGCAGGAGTCTATATACTTATTTTAACACTTACAATGGTAACTGCTTATTTTAGGTTTCTTCTGCATAAGAACATTATGTATCACTATGTATTACCTTCATCAGCGCACTTGTACTCACAGTAATATCTAATTTTGAGAAGAAGCTGTGTAACAAATGGTGTAACTTAGCTACAATAATTTATTTCATGTTGTATACATTTGTTACTCATGGCTAAAGACCCCAGGGGGAAATCATTTTAGCAGTCTGAGCCCCTACCTACCGGTCTGTATTGTATATACAGGGATACACATACAATGCTGGATTTACCAAAGGGGACATTTCCCAGAATCTATTTTTGTAGCTGGGCAGATATTTATGTAAAGTCAAGCAAGGGTACAATATTTGATATTTAACAATGTGTAACATGAGTTTGCACAGCTCAGACTGGTATAGGAAACATGTATTAATGCGGTGAACACAGTCCACATAAATGGGAGTGGGTGTGTACAGATGTTTATATGCACACCTTAGAAGATTGGCTAATGAATTGGCACCCGCTGCTCAGAGAACTCATTGCCCTCAGTGTAGGAGTTGAAAATTCCACTCAGTACATTCTGATAGAGATTGGCAGTCATTAGACAGAACCACTGGTAGACCCGCCTTACCCTGAAGAGCTTCAGGTTGAGTGCTATGCCCATAGACAATTGTATTTATTACGTTTGTATCTAATATACCTTCAGAGAGACATGTAATGTGTTGCTTTGCCATAATCCAATGAAACTGTTTGACATGGTGGTCCATTATCCACTGCAACATTTCAATTGTCCCTAAAAAAACCCACCTTCCTCAATGTACAAGAGTCTAGACCAGGGATGGTGAACCTATGGCACGCGTGCCAGAGAGGACACGCAGATCCCTCTCTGTTGGCACACGAGCCATCGCCAACCCCTGCCTTCAGTACAGACCACGGACCCGATCTGACAGTTTTCAGGCCAGATCTGTGGCCTGAACTGAAGAGCACACGAGCAGGGGAGTTCTCCTCCCCCTTACGTAACACATACCATCTGCTGACTTACTGGATAGGAAGCGCTGGCTGGTCGGAGGATGGAGAACACTTCAGATTACAGCCGCAGTTGTCAGGGACCGGGGTATTTGGCGTATGAAAAGGGGCCGCTGTTATCAGGGCAGTATCTAGTCAAATACCCCGGTCTCTGACAACTGTGGCTATAATCTGAGCGTTCTGTGGCCTGCACTAGAGAAGAGCACACAAGCAGGGGAGTTCTCCTCCCCCGACGCGTGTGCGCTCATCCCCCCGGCGCTGGCGTGATGACGTCACTCACCAGTGCCAGCACTTCGGCTGATGCGCTCGTGGGTGAAGTCACCTTTTTGGCACTCCGTGCCAAAAAGGTTAGCCACCCCTGGTCTAGACCAATCAAAAATGCAGGGCTGGCTCATGGGACAAAAAGACATCTGCTCCAATAGATTGAATATGTTACCCCTTTTATTTACTTGACATCAATACTCTGTGTGCATTAGTCCCTGTAGACTTTTCTTTATATATGGATTTATATCAGTTTCTACTTACAATAGGCATTTTGGTAATTTGTATATTTAAATATCTTTCAGCATTTAGTAAGTGATCTTACTTCTATTTTATTACAGAGTTATACAATTAGATTAAAAAAGACACAGGTTCATCAAGTTCAAAGCATATTAAAATAAAGTAAATAACTCTTAGTTTACACATGTTGGTCCAATGGAAAGCAAAAAAAAAAAAAAACATTTAAAATTTTGGTTAAATTTATTTTAATGTTGAAACAAAAAATCCATCCTGACCCAAAGTAGCATTCAGGCTGGATCATCATGCTACTAAGTATTAATGATAAATGTAATCCCAGTGTTGTGTTCATTCAAATAACTATCCAAACCTGTTTTTGAAGCAGCCCAAAGATTTTGCTCTGACCAGTTCTTATGTAAGATTATACTGCCCTAACAGTAATGAACCCTTTTCCTAGCAGGAGATTAAATCTTTTTTCCTCCATACCCAAACAGTTTATCACAATATTTTTTTTAATAAGGACCAGTTATATATTTATACAAGGTGATCGTATCCGCCTTTAATCCCCTTTTCTCCAGACTGAACAAGGTTAATTCTGAAGAGATTCCAGTTAACATGTGGTGCTTAAGAAGCTGCATATTTATTATATGTCATATTTGGGGGCCCCATTTGTCAGGTAATGGGGGGGCATGTGTTTTTTGACAGCAACCTTGGCTCCAGTACATCCATTTTAGTGAAATGACACCCAGAATTGGAACTGAATATTCAAAGTGAGGACTTACCAGAGATTGGTGCCAGTTCTATATAACTGATATTCTGAACCAACCAGTTATAAATTAATATATGCTGATTGGTATATACACTGGAACACACATAAGTGTAGATCAACATGGAACTCACATTATCGATTCAAATCACCATATCACAGGACTCCGATCTCCTGGTTCAGATAATTTGGAAGGAAAGGAAATTAACTTTCTCCATATATTACCTGTTCAGCACAAGAATTTCAAAAATATACTGTAACAATAATAATATCACTTGTCAAAAGAAGTACCCCTTCCCAAAAAAATAATGAAAGACAGAAACATTTTTAAATAAAAAAAACTTTGATCAAAATTTAGTTGCTTGTTTCTGTAAATCTCTCCCATACAACTTGATTTACTGATCTTCAAAACACAAGGTTAATTAATGGAATTGGCACTGCGGTCTCCTTCATTTGAACCCAAGTGTTAGGGATGCACATGCCATGGCCACCACTACTGTAGACTTTTGTTGAGGCTTCATGGTTCCACTGTCTTCCACCATGGTTTCTGAGATAGCACAGGCCTGGTATCTGGGAAAAAATTTAGAGTTTACTTTTGTCAAGCTGGTTCCAACTGGGTTTGTGTGGAACTGTTCATTTGATGTAACAATGTATGTAACGGATTATTGATCTTTCTCCTTTGTAGACTCCCACAATCAGTGTATATGTCTCTAATAATCAGGGAACAGAACAAGACATTTAACAAAAGAATGAGATACATGACATTCCTCTGTAGCCCTCTGATTTTAAATGTAAACATTATAAGCTACATATGCAATTCAGTGGTTACTTCCAGATTCACCCACAATTAATTATTTAACTCTTAGTTTCTAGACTCATTATTTAATTGTTAAGCAGTGGGAGTCATGTCTGATTTCACATATTGGTTAAAATTTAGGCTCTTATTGGCTAAAGTCCAAATTTACCTGTTGAATTCACCTTGCTACAATTAGAGTCACATTGTCAAAATAGTCACAAACTCACTTCTCCTGAGTCATTGAAACACTGGATAGACTAGTCGAACAAGCAGACAGTGATGAATGCTGATGGGTGCGTTGTGTGGCTTAGTCAGTCGAATAGATGTACGATGAGAAGTTTTACGGAGTGATGTGTATTCCCACAGTGAAGGGCTATGATGTCATTCTCACCATATCCCACTAACTGTATATAAGTGAATATTACATCCCTTTCT
>WMED01030018.1:0-10171 GCA_019650415.1 Pipa parva
CCCCCCCCCCAACACTTTCATTTTTGTGCTCAGCAGATGAATAGACATTTGAGTGACTCAAAACTACCAAACTGCTGATTTTGTCACTCTCGTCATTAATATAATATACGGATATGAGCAACATAACCTTATACAACCTTCTGCCGCAAGCCTGCTTTCCATATTAGATACACAGTAGAAAGATGCATTTTTCTGAATCTCAGCAAGATCCACTAGACCATTGCCCTTGCAAGTCCCATAGTTTGTGATTTTGCAAAGTTTAAAGAAACTTGAGATTGTCCTTGAAACTGAAACTGCCAAGTTTCTTCGTGAAAATATATTTATATTTAAAGGAGCGAGATATGACTGAATCTGGCAGGCTGAAGGCATTTTCAGCTGGAGTCAGTTACTAATCAAAAGCTGTATAAATACGATGTATTGTGTGTGTTTGTTAGTCAGGGTTATTTCAGCAATACTATTTAAACAGGCATAGAGGCTTAGGTTTATCAAACAGCAAATGGCCAGTACATATTATGAGTGCCACACAGGCGTGCTCTTTATATCCTAAAGGCATACTTTGACCATTTTTTTTCAGCTACTGTTTCAGAATGATAATTCTTGCAGATTGCAATCTAGTAATAATCCCATATGCTGTATATGTATTTACAACTAGCTATTTTGGACTTGTCCTATACAAATATCTTTACCCAGTAGGAATTATCTTTGGACAGTCTCTTTTGGCCCACTTGTGGGCTGGTATTTAGTCACTTACTACAAATAAAACACTCACATTCCCTAATGTTTCTGAGACAGCCGAATAATATATTTTCTAGGCAAATGGAATGTGCCAACTTGACTTTCATCTAGTATCTCATTTTATATATTATATCATTAAAGGTGTTTAAGTTTAATTGTAAAATTTTACAAACTAATGTAGTTTTGCCAAACCACTTACCGTATTTTCCGGACTATAAAGCTCACTTTCTATGAGCACCTTTTAAGCAATCTTGGTTCATATATAAGGCACACCGGACTATAAGGCGCAGCACATTACCAGTAAATAAACCATAGCTCAGACCACAAGTCAAATTTTATTCAACTTACGTCAGGTTCATATATAAGGCGCACCGGACTATAAGGCGCACTTTCTATTTCTGAGAAATTCTCAGCATTTTAAGTGCGCCTTATAGTCCGGAAAATACGGTAGTTGCATTATTATTCATTATTACACAATTCTTTAAATATACAGTACACTACACTGTTGTAGTGTATATTTGGCCTAAGGCCATTTACCCAGCCCCCCGTCATCAGGGCTGGGACTAGGGGTCGGCAGCTGCCTAGGGCTCTGTAGGAGGGGCGCGCAATCTTGGTGCTCGCCCCCCTCCTTTTCCTGTGCGTTTCCTGTGTTATATAACTCATGAGTTTGACCTTGGCCTGTTCATTTGACTCTGCCTGTTCACTGCCTGCCCAGACCTTTGTTACGTTCTGTGACTATCCTGTTGCCTGCCTCCTGCCCTGAACTCTGTTCCAGATTTATGTTTTCCCTGCTGTCCTGTAACATTCCACCAGTGGACAGATTCCCTAGGTGTCGCGGCCTGGGAGCTCCCAGCAGCTAAGCCCACACCTCCTTGCGGGGGTCAGTGGAGAAGACCAGGGAGTTCATTAGACTCTGCACCCTTGGGATAGCTTGAGCTAAGTCCCTGTGGACTCGTATTGCAAACTCTTACTCCATCCAAATCTCTGCTGAACACACCTTACATATCAGCTTTATTGTAGCAAGCAGTGAGAAAGGTTCCATGACCAAACTTCAGATTTCCTAATTTGCAAGCATGCAATTATTTTACAAGCACTATAGCATGGAGTCAAGCTCTAATACAACTGCATAATTAGTCTGCTACTGCTTCCCCAAAATGATGATAAATCTAAGCTGCCAGTTTGTCTAATGTTTGCACACAGGGACCTGTATTTACAGATCTACGCATATTAAGATGCAAGCCACAACTAACATCAGGTATATATTTTAATGTACATTAAGGGGGTAATTCAGGAACGATCTAAGTACCCTTGCGAAGCTTCTCATCAGTTCGCTGAGATGGGTACGCGCTCCCTGATCTCCTGCAAGCGGAGATCAGCGAACGCTTTAAAGGTACTTCGGCGAGGCGACTTGAGTGGTTGCGAGGTGAGCCGAAGTACCTTTAAAGCGTTTGCTGATCTCCAAGTGCAGGAGACCAGTGAGCACGTACCCGTCTTGGTGAAGTGATGTGAAGCTTCACAAAGGTATTTCGATCGTTCCTGAATTACCCCCTAAATGTCCATCTTCCTGTAAAGACATCTTGTGCTTTATTATGAGGAAATAATGGAGACAGAGTGAATGCGCATACTCTCTAACATATCCGTGCTGTTAAAAAAAAGCCAGGTTCTCAAAGCAAGTTGCATCAAAACAACTTTCCGCTAAACAAAAAAGGACCTGCAAACCACATTAAATAACACAATAGTTTTTAGAGCATATTATCCAGAATTATATTGTTCTAACAATACATCTAAGGAATTTTCTGCCCATAAAGGCTTTCTGTGATCAAGGTCATTCAGAAAGTTTAAAAATCCTCATAGAGTGTAAAGTATTTTTTACTATTGTCTCATTAATTTTACTGCCAGCATTTTATACTTAGATGCAATAATACATGGTCAAGGATAGCTGTTTCCCAGTTATGTTACCACTACTTAAAAGCTGAACTGTCCCACCTACTCTGTTATGCTATTCAGAACTATTGGAGATAAAATAAAAAGTTATTGCTTCTATAGAAATGTATTGTAGTCATTAAGTGTAGCATGGGTCACTTTGTTCTGTTTGGTTTTGGGCTATTGTATAGTACAGTACAGTTTATCTTGGTTGTGAGTGTCACACATTGTAAAATATTTTGTATACAAATAACTGATAAACATATAGAGACCTAGCATAAAAACTAGCAGCAGTATATAGAGTTCAAGTTCACTTGAATAATATGTTATACTGTATAAAGGAAAATAATATTACACTTACCGAGATATTCTTTTCCTGTTCTGTAACATGGCAGTGGGCACCAATGGGTTAACATCTCTCTTTGTGAAGCAAAAGGAAGTTTGCAAGCTAATAAATCTGGATATCTCCTCCTCACCTCCATCTTCTTCACCAATTACTAGAACAGAATCATCAGAACTATTAATTGGGGGGAAGACTTGCCCACTGCCATGTTACAGTCCAGGAAAAGAAAATCTCGGTAAGTATGATATGATTTTCCTTTTACCCGTTCCTTCACACGGCAGTGGGCACCAATGGGAAATAACCAAGCCACACACAGTAGAGATGGGATGCTAAATATTCACTTAGAGTAAACAGCTCTTCACACATTCAGGCTAAAATAAGCTTGATCTGAAGAATACACATCTAGTTTATAGTGAGATATAAAGGTATTTAAAGAGGACCAAGTTGCTGCTCTGCAAAGTTCTTCAGGCAACATCCTAGCTTCAAATGCCCATGAAGCCGCCACTGCTCTAGTAGAGTGAGCCTTAATAGTGTTAGGACATGTCACCGCATGAGTTCCATAAGCCTCTCTTATTGCCTCTTTACTCCACCTTGTCACAGTGCTTTTTGATGGCGGAAGACCTTTCTTTGCACCTGATACTATTACTAGTAATGAATTAGAATTTCTGAAGTCCTTAGTTCTTTGCATAAATATGGTGATACATCTTACCATATCTAATTTACTCCATCCTACTTCATCTGAGGTTGCAGTTTGATGAAAAGCTGATAAAATCAGTTCTTGTTTTCTATGAAAATTAGAAGGTACCTTGGGATTAAAGGATACTGAAAACCGAAGGATCACTTTATCTTATAGGATTAACAGATGATGACCATCTAATCTTAAACATTGAAGTTACCCTACTCTTCTACCAGATGTAAGAGGTAACAGAAGAATGGTTTTCCAGACTAAATGTTTAAAAGAACACTAAATTTAAATCCCAAGGAGGTACCATAACTTTTTCCTTGGATGGATTCTCTTCATTGCTTGAAGAAATCTTTCAGTTAATGTCCTGGATGCCCACTGAACTTCAGATATTGCAGAAATTGCAGAGATTTGTTTCTTAATAGTTACCCTACTTAACTGTATCTCAAACCCTGTTTGAAGGAATTCCACCATTAATTGTTCTGATCCTGAAAAAAGATTTATATTTTAATGATAGCCATTCTCCTAATTTCTGCCATACTTTCGCATAACTTTCAGAGGTTGAAATACTCCTTGCTTTTAATAATGTATTCACAATTGGAGAAGACAGTCCTTTGTCCTGTAAATTCCTCCATTCAATTTCCAAGCTGTCATTTTCCATTTGTCTGGACATGGATGGAAATTCCCTCTCTGTTGTAGAATATCTGGCTAACTCCCCAGATACAATGGTTTGTCTACTGATATCTTTAATAGTTGGAGGAACCAAAATCTCATTGGCCACCACAATATAGGGCTATAATCACTGTAGCCCTGTTGTCTCTGATCTTCCTGAGGGTCCTTGGAATCAAAGGAATGGGTGGAAAAATATATGTCATCTTGAAATTCCATTCCTGACTGAAAGCATCCAGAAATACTGCTTGTGCCTGGTAATACCTGGAGCAGAACTTGGTCACCTTCTGATTCTCTATGGAATTTGCTATGGGAATCTGCTGTTTAAGAATTCGACATTGGAATTCACACCTTAGTGAATAATTGCTTAATGCTTTCATCATAACTTTAATTAAATCTGGTAACTGATCCAGTATAACAAGACAGTTGGACTCATCTGACTGAACTTCTGATTCAGAAATATCAAGTTGCAACACCGATTCACTGGATGTGCCTGGCTATCTTGAGACTTCCTGGGGCCCTATCTTTTCTAATACTTTGTCACCTTGTCCACCATCGACTCCATGGATTGATTAAATGAATCCTTCATCCAGTCCATAAGTTCATGAATTTATCCTGATCCTGTTGAGCTCCACTTGTGGCTTCCCAGCATTTCCTGCATAACTTTTTGAAGCTAGATGAAAACATAAACAATATTGAGAAACCGATCCCTTTAAGATGCAATCCTAGGTAGTTCTCTGAATTATTCACCCTCTAGAAGCAGATTGTGAATCTCTGGAACTCATCTGTTAAAGGAATTTTAATTCTTCTTATTGCAATATTTATTAGAGAAAACAAGCTAAATTCTACTTTTCCAGTACTCATTGCGGTGAATGGAGGATGAAAACTGCAGGCTCAGCTGAAAATCAGACATGTAAAGAATCAATACAGGCAGCAAGAATGCTAAAAGAGATACTTGCCTTTTAAATTTGCCTCCTCTGTGATATCATCGCACTTGCCTGGAATGCATGAGCCACTGTGAAACACTTAGAGTTGCTTACTACGCATGTGCCAGCATGTTACACTGGCATTTGCAAATATACTGGCAGAGCTACCAGCTAGATGCCTGCCCTGGTCAGGGGTGCTCTCAAACTTTTTATTAACGTTTGGAGTCTTCCCCCCATGGGGAGAACCACCAAGAGACTGAGGGAAGGATGCTGAGCATAAGCTCTGTTCCCAGGAAGGAAAGGAGATGAAAGTGAGTGGGAGGTGTCCAGATTTATTAGCTTGCAAACTTACTGTTCCTTCACAAGGAGAGGTATTAACTCATTGGTACCCACTGCCATGTGAAAGAACAGGAAATATACAGCTAGTTGTTTCTTGCTTGTAACCTTTGTGATATTATTTGTATTAGTCAGGTGCACACACCTCCTATGTAATATTTGAGCTACTACTATAACATGCAATGGCAAATTAGTATGACAACATATATTTACCACACCTTACCATCAGTTTAACATATCGATGTGTTGAAAGTATTGACTTGTTGCATAGCGATGGGTGAGATATATGGACTATACTGCAGTGAATGATTATGATTATGTGTGACAGACATAAAGAGAGATTGGCAGATGGGTGCCGGCACCATTGGAGCTGACAATTGCTGGACTCTGCGGAACAGACACGAGTGTTTACTGGGATGCGCAGTGTGCATCGGACTGATTGTAAGGTGCACAGTTTAATTTAATGTGGTGGGCACTAGCTGCTGTGAGGCGAGCGATCACTTTGACATGGACATGCGCACTGGCTGAGACATGCAGGTGTGTACCGGACTAACTAGGTTCACACAGCTGAATGCAGCAAACAACAGTTTATTAACCAGTCGGATGTAACAGGAGCATACACGTGCACAGTGTGGGCAAATGGCGAACAACCTGGAAGCAAGTAAGTGAAATTATTTAAATCGATATTACACTGATGTTTTCTAAGCCATGAGTAAGCGCCGAGCGCGAAACACGTAGGCATCATGATCATCATTGTTTGTTTTTAACATGATTTTAACCATGCCCATGTGGTGAAATAAAGTTTACAGTTTTTATTTACTGGAGTGCCGGATACATCTATTTTTCTGCACAGGAATCAGGTAATAGTCTAGTGAGGAACTAAAAGACAGCAGCTGACCCATTCAACATGTCAAGGGTCAGGGTAGGCAGCAAACTGACAGGTCCCTAAAGATAGCCACAATGGTTAGGGTAGGAAGAGTTTAATCAAAGTCTGAGTCCCAAATCAATGGTGAGGGCATGCTTGGTCAAGCATCATTCAAGAAATTAATCAGGAGTCATAAACCAAGAAAAAAGGTTCAAAGGATCACACACATGAAGCTACTGGGAACAAAGCACTGTAATTGGCTGCATGATCATTCCAGCCCAAAAATGTTGTTCAGTCATATGTTATAATGGGATAGCCAAACACAAGTACCACTTGTGGAGAACTGGGCAGGTAACTAGGATTATTGAGAGGTTGCCATGTGTTATGTGTTTAACTTTTGTTGTAACCGGCTCCTTCCCATATAAACACTATCTGAAAACTCATTCAAATTAAAGGGACACTAAAGCCTGTAAAGTTATTATTAAGTACAGCAAGTATTAAAATGACAGGTTTAAATGTACTGAATTTTTAGACTAGTCATAGCTATTGAAGATAAAACAAGCACTTAGAATGGAGGCTCTCAGATAATCCCAGCACCTCCTTCTGTTACCTCTGTGCAGTTTGTTACTTGTGTGCAGCATTTGCATTAATTACTAAGCTATTTTAGGCTGCTTTTCTCCAGTTTTTGCCTTTACTAAGTTTACTGTAGGAAGTGAAAATGAAGATAAATTTTGATTAGTTTCATGAGAGGAGATATGCTCAGTTAGTGAGCATAGCTCTTGACTAAGGGAGGAGAGGCTAGGATTAACTGAGAATGTCTGCACCAAGTGCTTATTTTTTCTTCTATTGCTTAATCTGTCATTTTAACACTTGTTACACTTAATACTAGGTGACCAATAAATAGAAAGCTCTTTTTTACAGGCTTTAAAGTTACAATATACTGTAAATATTTCATGATTGTATGGTACTGGAGTTATAACGGAATTGGGACAGGTAAGAATATCTTGTTGAAAATTTTGAATGTATCAAATCTCAGGCCAATTAGTCAGTAGATTGGTGGTGGGAAGTTGGAAAACTTCTTACTGTAGCTAAGCTGAAATGAGAACAGCAGCCAAAGTAATAAATCATGCAGTACATAGAGAAGGGATAACATGGTTTTACTGGCCATGAGAGTTATGTAGTACATTTGTTTTGCTCTGCAGTAGACAAAGTGAAAAACTGAGATAGATACAAATAAGCAAGTGTCCCATTTGTTGAATAAAATATAAGTTAACCATAGGTTGATTTAATAATTTTTTAGTAAATATGATTAAAAAACCATTAATACAAAAAAATTAATATTTCTTGTCTCAATTTATATGCAGATTAGTGTAAATTTAGTGTAAAAGTGTTTTATTTGAAGCCAGGAGCCTGATTTTTGTAGTAATTATTTTATTTGGTGCTGAGGGAAGACATACTAAACCTGTTGCATGAACAAACCCCTGCCCACTCTGAGGCTTTGATTTTAGGGGAGCTTTAGATCATGACTTTGGATCGAAACCCATTCAAGCAAAAGTAAAAATCATTTTGTACATAAAATATTATGTTTTCTAGAAATGAGGACAGCATTTGAAAAAAAATATTATTTACATTTTTTTTAAATTTTTGTCTGTGGCAACTGCTTCAAACCACCCTTAAGGAAGCCTTCCCCAGAGCTTTATCCATCAATAGGAAAATGCCACAGACCTATTTACTCATTGTAAAGCGATGCCTCACTAAACAGGAAGTGGTCACTGGTGATAGAACAAATAAGTCAGTGGGGCTCTGAAACAGGCTGTCAGGGTGTTTTGTAATCAGTTGACACATTTGAAAAAGCAATGCATGTATGCCTTTTCCTAGCAATGTAGCACTTGCTTACAATAGCAGGAACTTGCCTCTGGCTTGTAACAGATTGGAGGTTGATATTCGATTCTGAGCTATGGCACTGAGTGGACAGTTTAGGACCACATCTGGAAGATCAAGTGAAACAGTGGGCATTTGTTTCAGCAGTAGACAATTCCTAGCTCATATTGGTAGTTAATTGTCATATTCTGTAAGCCTTCTGAGAGAAATGTCACCGGAATAGTACCAGCAACTCTGCAGTAGACCCCCTAATATGTCACTTTATTTTGGCAAAGTCAAATCTGCATGTTCATGTCAATTTGCTTTAGGTGAGTTATCACTCAGTTCCTGAAGTATTTTCCCATTTTGCAGCAAATGGATGCAAAGGTTTGTGTTATATTCAGTAGGTCTAATGTCATGAGGTTTGAAAATAACAATTTTTGCTTAATATGTGAAGTGGCAAACTGTAACAAATTCATGCATTTACACAACAATTTGCATTTAATAAATATGCCTCAAACTTTGTTGAGACCCCTACAATATTGATTAAACTACTATGACTTTCACAATCCCATTGCTCATGTTAAAACTTGGCCCACAGTAGTTGGCTGCATTGATAAAACCATTTCTAGGTTAGTTAATTAAGCCATCTAAATTAATAAAATGTCATCACCTGTTTTAGAGCACTATAGAGGGCTTTATTGAAACACTATTATTGTTCCTAATTGTGCCTAATTGTACAATTGCTGAATGCTAATTACCTTTATGAAATCTCTGCAAATGTAACTCATCAAATTGGTGATCAAAATAAAGTAATAATGTGCATTGCTCTTCAAGCAAGGGGAGCACATGCTCAGACTGCATTTTTGTTGCATATTTGGAATGTAATTAATTGGGATGGCCTGTAGATGGTACAGTGATTTCTTGTAATTGAGCCAGAGAGCAGCATTTAGGTTTGAAGTTAAATCAGATTAAGCAGTAAAACAAATTACACAAGCAAAGCTACATCCTTTATTCAACCTTGTAGCTGGACTACATTCTGCCAGTCCCTGTGTTATAAGTAGGAAGCATTCTCCAATGAAGAAACCTTCTATGTTGCCAACCCCTCCCCCCCCCCACCCCGCTTATCAGGTTATCCAAATTTATTTGCCCTGAACTTGCAACAATGGGAGAAAGGGAAATTGACAAAAGTTGCTATTTTTGTCATTATAATGTAATTAAAGGGACCTGCACATACTTTCTGTGTTGATGTTTCAGGGCATATGTACCTCAGGGTATAATCCATTCATATAGGGAATAGATGCAGTCAAAAGCAAAACACTTATTGTCAAAGAGACACTTTGTAGTAAAACATATCAGAAATAGTATGTGAAAAAAGGAGCAGAAACACAGAACTAGCTACAAAAAGGTTTATTGTAACCACAACATCCTACCCAGGCCATTTATCAAGTGTGAAATACAGTTTATAAAATGTTCCTCCCATTAGCTATTTGAATCAAGGGATTATCCAATAATAGAGGCAGGGGAGGGAAGAAACATCATTTCGAGGCACAGTAAAGTAAATACACAAGTAAACATGATGAAGGTGACCTTGATACTACTATGTAATGTCCAAGCGTTTGTGCTAAAAAAATGTGTCACAAAAATTCAAATTTTATGCCCAGAATCCAAAGTAGTCCAAAAATAGCCCGATGTCTGTTGTAATGTGCTATTGCCAGAAATGGCCTACCATCCTGGTAGTCTCAATCATGGTGTTTATCCACTTAACATATGGAGGTGTAATGTACAGGTGCAGTAGCAACCTGTGTGGAGTAGGAGGCTGTAGTAGTGAT
>WMED01030020.1:0-10171 GCA_019650415.1 Pipa parva
TAGAATTGACAAAATAATATCTATCTATCTATCTATCTATCTATCTATCTATCTATCTATAACACAGTGATGTGAAATTGACATTCATATTAGGATGACATGTGGTCTTAAACTTTACAAGGGAAATAAATATTTAATGAATTCACTAGGAGTATAAGAAATTATATATTTTTATGGTTATGATTTGCACATTATATTTTGACTACTAATAGTAAACTTTTATTTGTCTGTGTCTCTCAGTTTGAGAGAGAAGCCAATTTTTACCCATTTTGGCAAAAGTAATGTCTCTGTAAATATAATTGGAATGATTCTGCAGCAAGTAACAGGTTAAATAGTTATTTAAATCTGCTTTGAAGACTTTAAAGGGAAACTATCCAATGTAAAAGTATAAGATTTAGATTTAAGATTCAATTTATTGTCACTGAGAGTGTACGAGTACATACCAGCGAAAAGCATAGTAAACCAGTTTCTAAAATAGTTTTTTTTTTTCATTTTCTTTTTACATTTTGTAATATTTATTATTGTTTAGGATCTGCCTCAAAATGTATAAAATCATCACTTTAGTACTTTTAACATATAAAAGCCTTGTGCTTTATAGCTAGTAAGTAATCATTGCAGATGCTTGCTGCAGGTTTCACTGAGTTCTGTGCAGCAGTGTGGCTGGCATTAAAGGCATAAAGTAAAAAAAACCCTAATCTAAGACTAACAGTAATGATTTTCTGAAGCCAAATGACCCATGCTTACCTTTACACAGCGGATAAAGGAATAATTTTGAAAGTTCTGGAAGTGTGATTAAAGTAATCAGCTAAGGATGATGGTCACATGATGGACAGTTTTTCATCTTGTGGGGGTCAAAATATTAAGCTTAAATCTCTAAAAACAATGAATACTGAATATAAAACTGGTTTATTGAAATACATAGATGATCAGTAAAGTGTTTGCATGTGCAGAGGGTATGTGGTGTACTGTTGTTTCTTGGACACCCTACTGTGTGTTGGCCTAATGTTGTTCTTCCCCTGTTAAGCTGCTTCAATTTCTATGAATCTTTTTTCCTCTGCAGGATCAGGTAGATCACCTCCTTGCCTTAAAGATCAGAGCCTGCTCACTTAATTCCAAACTGCCACCCCAAGAGCGAAAGAATATCCTGCAGGATTTGGAAAGTGAAAGTCCAAAGATCAAGCTCCTTTATATAACTCCTGAAATGGCAGCTTCTTCCTCCTTTCAGCCCACTCTGACGTTGCTTCTTTCCCGTGGACTGCTTTCTTACTTCATCATAGATGAAGCACATTGTGTCTCTCAGTGGGGTCATGATTTTCGACCGGATTACCTTCGACTGGGTGCCTTGCGCTCCCGTATTCCACAGACACCTTGCGTGACACTCACTGCCACAGCCACCAAACAGGTTCAGGATGACATTATGGCTTCACTAAAGTTGCGCCAGCCAGTTGCCATGTTTAAAACGCCATGCTTTCGTTCCAACCTCTTTTATGATGTACAGGTGAAAGAATTACTTGGTGATCCTTATGGAAACCTAAAGGATTTTTGTCTGAAGGCTTTGGGCACAAAAACTCTCCAGGGGGTAAGATAATGCAGAACTGTACCAATCTCAAAAAAAAAAAAAAAGTTTATGAAGTCATATATAAACTGATGCAGTGAGGGTGGAATCCATGTGCAGCTACATCTAATAGAACTATAAAAAAAAATCTCATTTAGATCATGTCCATCAGTTGCATCAGTGGTATGCAACAAACAAAGGCTGTAAATGTAATAAGAGCTACCAAACTAAACCATACAAATATATTACAGAGGTTAGTGCATATCCTTTCTTTTTAAATACAATAAAATCATGTAAACCCTTCTTTTCTTTTGCCCTCTCTGTAGCTTTTCCAGCCAGGCATAGATGGGCTGCAGGTGCTGTCACCTGTATTCTGGATGTCTTCCCTGCTTAGCTGATTTCTAGGAGGCTTTGCACTTTTGTTTTTCCTTACTGAGTGTATAGTGCAAGCTTCTGACAGTGTATATCACACTGCACATATTACCTAATATGTTTCTCCTCATTGTGCAGTATATTTCAACCCCCCCCCTCCCCTTTCTTTCCTGCTTTTTTCCCATCCCTCTTTTGTTTGACACCCTTCTGCATTCCAGTTTTTAGTCACCATGTACAGGGACAGAAGAAAGCAAAAAAACATCTAAGTGTTTCAGATTTACAGGATAGGTAAAAGTTATAGAGGGATACTGTAAATGAAAGGTTAGCCGTAATTCCTGATCTAAATGTGATTTCCACTCTAATACAGGGCTTTCCTGGTTGTGGAATAGTTTACTGCCGTACCAGAGACAACTGTGAGGAGGTGGCTGTGCAACTCACCCAGCGAGGTGTCCTGTCTAAGGCTTACCATGCAGGTGTGTGCTACTCTATAAGCTAATAGAATTCACAGTTCTCTTGTACACATTACAGAGACAGCAGCATCTGGTTTTAGGACACCAGTGATTTCTACTCCAAGCTGTGTATTTCATACAGTTGGCCACCCTATTACCTGTTGTTTCTTGCCTAGGAACTTCTCATTGTGTAATTATGGTAAAAACAAAAAGTATATCTTATTAAGGGACAAACAAATAGCAATTCCTTTTAGAATGGAATTCTGCACTGAATTAAAAATGACTAAAAATGTTATCTTAATTATGTTTCATTACTGATTTGTATTCCTTTATGTTTTTATTTGTATTTCCATGGTTGCACGCCATCTTGTATCTGTTAAGTAAACAAACCCACTCTGGGGTTTTATAGAACTTTGGATAATATTCACAAAGTGCCCCAGAAAGCTTAGTTTAAGAAAGATGGCTACAACCAGCAGAGCGAACAGTAAAAAATATTAAAATAAATCAGAAATTCCTCTTCCAAGATGACACTGCATATGAAAAAGTGCCTTGGTAATCCAAATGGTAATTTTTTATTTTTCTCATGTTAGGGACCCCATGGCTTTGTTGCTCATGCCTCTCTAGCTTACGTTATCCATTCCAGTTCCCAGACTAAGGGGGTAATTCAGGATAGTGCGGAGTCCTCGCCTCACTTCGCACTGACTGATATGCACTCACTGATGTCCTGCACGCAGACATCAGCGAGCACATTAAAGGGATTCCAGTCTCGGCGAGGCAACTCTTTTGGTCTCGCCGAGACTGGATCCCTTTAAAGTGCTCGCTGATGTCCGCGTGCAGGACATCAGCGAGCGCATATCAGTCAGTGCGAAGTGGACCAAGGACTCCGCACCTCACTTTGCACTATCCTGAATTATCCCCTGAATATTTACTTTCTTATAATGCTGCTAATTCTCCCATCTAATCCAGAAGCAGGAAATAGGAAGTGATTCATTTCCTTTTACAGGTTTAAAGCTTTAAATTTTATTAACCTTTCAAACGCAGTCCCACCCTAGTCAATACAGCAAAGGCAATATCTATATTACTAAATTTTAAGCAAGAGTTTTTTGATTTTAGTCGTTTATATTGGCGAAAGGCAGGGACAGAATAAATGTAAATGTTGTTTCATCAAAAGGCATGATTCAGGAAAAAGATTAATTTTGTTTTGTTTGTCATCAGGCCTTAAAGCCTCAGACAGAGTCACTATTCAGAATGAGTGGATGGATGGGATCATTCCAGTTATTGTGGCTACAATCAGCTTTGGAATGGGTGTCGATAAAGCTAATGTGAGGTGAGCCGAACAAGATCTCTTTTTGAGATTTTCAAGATTTATGCAGCTTTAATGAGGCCATGGGGCATAGTTACAATAAATAACATGCAGAATAAAGTTAGAAAAAACAGCCTTCAGCACAATAGCTAATACATTTCTGTATTTTATTTAAGAGTAGATAAACCTCATTATGTGTTAACATTATGTTTAAGCAAACTCCTGTTCACTGTAAAGAGATGCTAGAATTTGTAGTCCAACAAAAGATTGAGGACAGCAGTCTGCCCATTCTTGGGCTACAGACATCAGTACTTAAAGTAGGATCCATTTACAGTATCAGCTGGATAGTTTCCTTGAGTGTCAGTTGACCAATTAAGTTAGATTACATTTCCAAACATATTTAGAATTCATCTAAGCATATAGTACTGGCTTCCATAGAAATATATTCCATTTGTGATGTTTATTGAAAAAGAGATGTTAAAGAGCTTGCATGGATCCACAGATTTTATACCAGTTATTTGTGAAGTCTCCAAGAGCTTTATTTAAAACTGTTATGGTGATTATTTCCACTTTAAAGGTAATCGGGTCATTAAGAAAAGGCAGAGAGTTGGCGAGGCCTAGATGACTTTAAGTGCCAGGTTTTGAGAGTAACAAAATTTGAATATCTTTGGTATTGAGCTTCAATATAAAGATTTAACTAAATTTTTTTTATCCCCGGTAGGTTTGTGGCACACTGGAACATTGCAAAGTCAATGGCTGGTTATTACCAAGAATCTGGAAGAGCTGGAAGGGATGGCAAGCAAGCCTTCTGCCGGCTATACTATTCTAGAACTGACCGGGACCAAGTTAGCTTTCTGATCAAGAAGGAGATTGCACAGGCCCAGGTGGGTGTTCCAGAGAACAGTACTGCTGTGGTAGTTATCCATATAGAAATACCTCCAATACCTCCAATAGGCTTGTTGTACACAGAAAAAGCTGGATTTTGTTTTATTAAGTCTAAGGTTACACTAAGAGGGTAATTCAGGACTTGTCCGAAGTGAGGTGTGGAGTGTTCGCCTCACTTCGGACTGACTGATATGCGCACGCTGATGTCCGTGTGCAGGACATCAGTGAGCGCGTTAAAGGGATTCCAGTCTCGGCGAGACCAAAAGAGTTGTCACGCCGAGACTGGAATCCCTTTAATGCGCTCGCTGATGACAGACAAATTGTATTGAGCACACAGCCAAGAAATCTGCATTTACATATATGTGCCAGTAACGTTACCAACAAGAAACTACTTTATACTAAAGTAAAGTATCACTTATTAACTAGGAAGATTTTATTGGCGTTGATACCTAAGCTATATGACAAATGGAAAGAGAATAAGCTGCTGTTCCAGCAACTACCGACAAAGCTTCACTGTCTGCTAATAATTCTCCAAGCTCAGCACACAACAAGGTTTCTATCTCTAGTCCAACTGGTGGTTGCTGGAAGAACAGCAGCGCCATCTCTTCCTGAGTTGCATCTCCCCTTGCTCACATTTTGCTATTTCCAAGTTGCTTGCAAGGAGGTACACTTGGTTGACAAAAAGTAATTCTTCATATTTTGGAAATGCTAAGTAATTTTAATACTTCGTTATCATTAAAACTAAAAAGTCAGTTTTACAAATATATATATATACTTTTTTTTAGGCAAAGAGAGGAGATACCAAGGCATCAGACAAAGCAGCAATGGTTGGGTTTGACACAATGGTGTCCTTCTGTGAGGATACAGGGTAAGTTATGTTGTTAAAATTATTTGATCTGTGACGTAATGCTTGTTTGAGGATGGGTTGGGGATAACCCAAAATGTTGCTTATGTTATGTTGCTTGCCTGTATTGGTTTTCCATAGGTTAATTAAAGGCATTTTTAATGTTTGCAGGTGTAGTAATTAATTGACGCTTGTCAATGATCTACCTAGCTGTTATTTAAAATACTAATAATTTTATCATTGGTTGTTATATAGGCAGTGTAAATACAGAGAGTTAAAATTGATATAACAAATGTTGCTGTCAGTGTGTAAGTGGAATACAGAGAGGTATATATGAAATTCACATACTGCTAGGGAAATTGCAAAGTCAGTGAGACTAACCGAGCTGGTAGGGACAGAGCCAACAAAAATCGTGCTAAATGCCAGCCAACCTATGGCATACCCTGCAACCACCTTCAGTAAAATGAAGAACTACATAGTTACCACTGCAGGGAATTAGGGTTGCCCATGCCAGCTGTGTCTATGATAATGCCACTAAGAAGACAAAAGGGTTGATCGTAAGCCTCAGTGTGAAATAAAGGACTACAGCTGCCATATAGTAAGGCCCTTAGCTTTCTAAATAGATTTATTTAGTTAAATGAGAACTATAATGTTACCTGCAATGTAACTGATTGTACCCAACAGCAATAAGCTGTACTGCACAATTAACTTTCATTTCACAATCCTATTCCCAGGATTGATGAAAAACTCCCCTATGCAGCTCTCTTCCTCCTTCTATATGTAATGTAGACCATCACATACTAACAGCTACCTTCCTCATTTCGGCACAACGGCCACTGAAGCGCATGTGCTGATCAGTTTTTTCCATTGTATGCACGTACTTAAGTGACCATTTTGCCAAAATGAGAAAGTGAGTGGGTACTTTCTGATGGTCTCCAATCACATACAGCGGGAGGAGAGAGCTACTTCGTGGAGTTCATGATCCTGGGCATAGGACTATGGGATGAAATCTGATCGTGCCGCAGTACTGTTAGTGTACTGCAGCTGGGCACAATCACTTACATAGGTTACATTTTATCTCTGCTTTTAGCATGCCAGCCAGCTGAAAGGGGTTATTTGTGAAAGGGTGAATTCACCTGACTTAGTGACTTTGTTTATGCTTTCTTCACTACAATCAGGAAGATATAAATTCACTTCTCCTTATTCATGAACCATTGGATAGACTTGTTGAGCAAGTGGACAATGTCGGACGCTGTCTAATGCGTAGTGCGGCGTAGTCAGTCTGACAATAGTGAGATGTATAGTCATGTGAAATGATGCAAATTCTCCCAGTGAAGAGCAGTGGCGTCATCCTCACAATGTCCCATTAACTGGCATCATCCTCATAATGTCTCATTATCTGTATTAAGTGAATAATACATCTATTTTATGTCACCTTGTCCCTAGTTCATGTTGTCACTTGTTTGAAGGGTTTGTCACTTTTGAATGAATAGTCACCTTACGCAACACTGGAGCCCTGCCATCAACCCCCCCCCAATTCACATAATAACACTAACTAGTATATTTTTTATGCACTGCATCCCTCGTTAAGTATGTGTAATACACATAAAGGTACAATCCTTGAAAAACATGCGCTAAAATTGGATCATCTCACCCCATTTTATGAGCATAGGTGCTTCCTTAGACAAGTTGTAACCTGTTTGGGATTACTGGGCCAAGTGACTTGGTTGAGATTTTTAGGCTGGTTCAGTGTTTGTACTGGATATTAGAGAAAAGTACCTCCCTTTTTATTAATGGGCAGGCCACTGTGAATAGCTTTTCTCCCCTTTTTGTGTCACTGGGAGGAGGCCAGTGTTCTGCTTCATGGGAATTAAGTTTTTGTGGTTTCATAAATATGTCTCATAACAGGAATCTCTGTGCTGCTTTAAATTCCTCTTTGTAAGCAGTAGGGCAAGTGGCAAATAACCAGATTCTCTCTGAGATGCCAAGCTCTTTGTCCTCTGTAATTGCAGAATAAAGACATCTTTATGTTTTATTCCTACTTCTAATAAGGGGTCTGCAAAATTCTTGCTCATCGAGTTAATCTTTCGAAATCTCAGGCACCATTCATAGACTTCATATGGGCAGGGATTTACAGTGCCTTTAAATGTCTCCAGAAGGAATCTTTCTTATTAATGCAAGACTCCTCCCCTTAAAAAATGACTGTATGGTAAACCCCTAAGCCTTCTACCAGCTATAACAGAGCCAGATGTAGGGTGATGTTTGATAGGAATCTGTTTGGTCTGTTTTTCTGTCCACGCAAGGGCAAAATCTTAGTGGTTGTCACAAATGTGTATACAAATTTTATATGTCAAATAACCTGTTCCGATTTGTTTTCTTTTTAAATATTTGTGGGGATAGTAATTGAAAGTGAACTCTCCTAAATATTGTATGTTTTAAAGCACACAATTCTGAACAGAGTTTCGACTGCTGTAAAACAGAACTGTCTGCTATTATTATTAGGTGCAGGGAAAACAGGAAGGAGATGGAATGGAATATCTCCCAGAAAAAAAAAGCAATACAACCCCTTTAAAGTTGAGGAAAGCAGGGATCTACGGTCATTTATCACATGTTTAGTTGACAATAATTTGTAAGTCCATTCTATATACTTTCACAGTTGTCTGTTTTTGAGACCGGTCAGTAGAATCTCTCATGTATTTCCATACGCAAGTATAAGTGAGGGCTTACAGACTTATTCTCACTGTATTCCTACCCTTTTTATTGGTCTGCATTAAAAGCTTTTCTGATATCGGAGTACATAATTAAACAAAAACAATTTTCCAATGCAAAAAAAAAAACCAAACCTCAGTATCACAAACAATCTTCTAACATATACAAGATTTAAAAGTGCGGCTAGGAATTGTGGGAGATGGCATGCAAGACTATGCTAATGCTTCCTGGTCTGACTGCCAAATAAGAGCTAACTATGACTATATTAGCGTAGGAAACTATTATAATGATATGTGCCTGATGCTGCGTCTATGTCTGTTCAACCTGCAATTAACATTACCGCATTTATTTATCACACCTATAGTAATAAACTGAAGTCTTGCAGACAGTGTGCCAGTCTTGCACTTTGCAGTTGTAAGAGTTAATCTTGGTTGGCTACCAGCTATGTTAGATATCTGTATATTAAAACTGCATGGAAAACTAATTTCCTGCACCTCAAATGAGTGAGGTCAGAGACTAGTATATTATTGAATATCACAACTACAAGTATTTTTGTTTGTTGTGGATATGCACACACGGGCCTTAGGGTAGGCTTTAAGAGTTCTTCTCAATCTTCATCTGTCACGTGTCCATTGGGAACCGGCCGATTTATAGGCATCGGAAAAAAATATTACACAAAGTGATCAGGATGCACCTTGGTAAGTCTGCGCTTTCTGGAGAGACGGGAAGAGCAAGAGTAGCAGCACACCAGGAAAATCATTAAAACCACTACACCTGGAAAAATGCAAAAATTCATGGTTATATCCTTTTAAATAATACAACCTTACTAATGGATATGTACATCTACTGTGGCTACCAAGGCTTTCCAGCAATTTGTGAACGACCCAAGTGTCATTTTTATTTCTTTTGTTGATCAAAAGAAACAACAGTATTCCAACCTCAAGATGTTTGGTATGATCCTATAAAAGTGTAGCCCAGTTACAGACTTAGAAAATGACTGCTTGGTGTTTGTGCACTTACCTATGAAGATAATGATGATGATGAATGATGTTAATTCTATAGCATCTGCCTGTGGCAAGTTCTTGAGTTTGTTTAGAAGATCTTGTCCTATTTGGTCCATGTCCATTAGGATGTTCTCAGGCAGGGCAGAATTCTTCCTGTAAAAAACTCATGATGTTAATGGCCAGCACTCTTAAGGTGTGCATACAGTAACACTAAATATGTCTCATGAATTTTAGCAGAATAATATAATTTGTAAACAGAGGAGAGCAAGTTTCCTAACCGATAACAAGTGAACAATTGACTGTCATAGTGTATTCTCATCACTTCCGGCCGCTGCTGTCCAATCCTCTTCTACTTATTCACTATAACAGGGCAAAGAAGCTGCTTCGTCACTAGCTGTGTTTCGTGCAGTGTGTTGTAGACAGTCAGACGGTGGGAGCTCTGCTTTCAGCCCCCTTATTCGCCACTTCAGTCTGGCAAAATAAAACTAATTGCGACACATTACGCCTTGTCAAATTTGCTACTGTGACACACTTTGATGCTTGATGAATAGAAGTTACCTGTGCTAGTACACGTAAAGTGATGCAAAGTGCTTTGTAAATCAGTGACTGTTGTAAACTGTTGACTTGGTCTCAAATTCCCCACATCTCAGAGTTTGCTGAATACCCGAATATGGGAAAATGGCAAATTTTGTTTGAATTCACATTTACATGACTATTTGTCTTTTAATGGATAGTCCACTTAGTTAGTCTTTTTCAGTCAGGCCACTGCAACTCATTGCCCAGATGAACAGATCTGCAAATAAATGTGACTACTGTTTATGTAGCAACTTTGCTGATGATCTGGGCTTTCCACTTTTGGTTTGCATGCTGGGATCTACCTGTCTATATACAGTGGTGTGAAAAAGTGTTTGCCCCCTTCCTCATTTCCTGGTTTTTTTGCATGTTTGTCACACTGAAGTGTTTCGGAACATCAAACCAATTTAAACAATTGTCAAGGACAACATAAGTAAACACAAAATGCAATTTGTAAATGAAGGTGTTTATTATTAA
>WMED01030021.1:0-10170 GCA_019650415.1 Pipa parva
ACTCATATTTAACTCACACGCTGTCCATTTCCTTCTGATCCTCCTTGAGATGGTTCTACTTTCATTGGAACCCAGCTGTGTTTAATTAAACTGATTGGACTTGATTAGGAAAGGCACACACCTGTCTATATAAGACCTCACAGCACACAGTGACCCACATGGGTGGGGTCAACAATTGACCCCCTCCAGCTGAGGGACCTCTGCACCACCACCTACGCATAGCATTTGGTGGAAATGGTGGAGATAGGGGTCCCAGGGACCCCTACTAGTTTTATTTATGCAACTCTACCTCACAGGGACATGGGGGTAGGGGGAAGAGGAGCGGCTCCTAGCAATACCAATTCCCCCACCCTGCGAAGCGCTGGGGGAGGGTGGGGGGATAGGGGTCGCAGGGACCCCTTTTTTTAATTTCTACATGCCCCCTACCCCACAGGGGCACAATGGTGCAGGGGGTAGAGGAGTGGCTCCCAGGGAGCCACTTCCTGCACTTAGCAATACCCTCACTCAGCTTAGTGCTAAGCGTGGGGTGATGTTGGGGGGAGGTGTGGGGGTCCTAGGGACCCATGCCAGATATAATTTATTTAGTTTGAAATATTTATTTCCATAGCGCCAGTATTACAGTTGCGCTATGGAAATAATTGTATTTTAAATCATAACCACTTACATGCCAATTAATGATTATTAGTGCTGGATGGGGGTTGGTGCTGGGAGGGGGGGTTGGTGCTGGGAGGGGGGATTGGGGGTAGGTGCGGGGGTCCTAGTGACTTCTACTAGATTGGGCTTATGTAATCTAAACTAATTATTTCCCTAGCACTAATATTACTGTAGCACTATGGAAATAATTGGTTTTTAAAATCAGTTAAGCGCTTACTTGCATGTTAATGATTATTAGCACTTGGTGGGGGGTTGATTTTGGGGTATGTAGGAGGTGTCAGAGGTTTGGTATAGTTTATACTAATTATTTCCATAGCACTAATATTGTAGTAGTGCTATAGAAATAATTGTGTTTGAAGGAAGAGCACGTTGACATGAACGTGCTTGAGAATATCACAGGAGGAAGAAACTTGTCAATTATACATTTATGACGCTTCCTCTTAGCTCCTCCCAACTCGACTCCAGAAAAGTCAGGCTGACAGGGAAACAGACAGACAGCGAGAAATGCTATAAAAAGGTACATTATCACTTAGGTTTTTGCAAGAAAAAGGGATTCACAGAACCTATTCTCACCCATTACCATTCCATTAAGTGTTGAAGATTTTAACTCAGCATCAACATTCATAAAAGATTTATTTTACTTTTCATATTTTTTCAACAAGAAAATCCCTTTCTCCATGCAATGTTTCCTATAAATCCATTGATGCAATCAGCAGTTTATTGTAGGTTTACAATGCTTGCATATTCTCTGCATTTGGCCCGAACATTCTCCTCTTCATTCAAATATTCCATCTGTTAGCCAGACTTGTCAATGAGTAATACCCTAGCCAGCTGTACTGCTATAAATCCACTAAAGCACAACTGTAAGCTGCATACACACACACACACACACACACACACATATATACAGTGTATACTGTATATATATTTATTATTTTGAAGCACAGAGTCCTATTGTTGTCCATTTTTAAACAGTCACATTGCTTAAATCCCAGAGTGCTCAGGCATGTTTGACACTTTGAGCTATGCTTAATACCTCATGGAGTGTCATAAAATGTGTTCATGGACACAGTACTTTGATTTCACATACAGAAATTGTTTTAGTTTTGGTTATATATGTTCAACCATAATAAGCAATATACCTGTAAAAGTTAGTCAAAAGGGAAAGTAGTTTATGTAATATGCAAATCCACACAGAAACCTAAATTCTGGTTGGAATATACACTCATACAAATACAACCACACTACACTGTCAGTCTTCAAACCACACTTTAACTTTATGCAAAAAATAGGAGGGACAATATATTGGGGAATCTGTAAAAATGTATCTGTCTGCTTGCAATACAATATAAACTGTAACATAAAGGTATCAGCGTAGCAATAAATTTTATACAAAACAACTTACTTTACTAACATTTGCAAAACTGCATGGTCCCTTCTATGTGTTTTATTAAACAGCAAGGTCTCTTTAAGGGCTAAGTTTTGCATGGCAAACACATAAAACAATCACCAAATAGCCTGGGAAAGATCACCAACCCCCCACCCCAATCCCCACGCAGCATTGACTTACTTGAAGTCATTTCACAAGGATTTTATCCTAAAAAAAAAATCAAACAAACTTGTAGACCTATTGTTTCACAATAAAAATAAATGTGGATGCTGATGGCACTTCTGGTAAATCAATAGAGGCTCTGTCAGGCTGTTATATATTTTGCTACAGGTGGAAAACTGCATGTGGTAAAACACATGGTGAGGTCTTGCCTTACAGGGGGTTCTCCAGCTACAGTAGTGATTTCCTTGTAACGTCAGAAAATTAAATATAAAAGCTAAATCAATACTCAAAACATTAAAATGTAGGCTGAAAACGGACACTGTGCATCAATGAATTCAGCATCAATTCTTAACCTAAATGCAAATTAAGTACAGCTTTAAAAAATCAGTGTTTTACAAGTTTTGTTGTCGCCCCTTCCTCCACCAACAAAGACTTCATCTTTACTGGCAATTTGCCAGTAGCACCATAAAATATCCAGGTTTTGTAACCATGAATGCTATAGTCACATGACCTGGAACAGAATTGGGCTGGCCCGGCTGAAATCGGCCTCAATCAGTCCTTGATGAAATGATACTACTCATTGTCACTGTCAAATATTATAACTCGTCACACAAAATATTAAAATATTCATAAAAAAAACAAACAACCAGTATGCCTGCTAATTTTACATTGCCTATTGAATAACCATTGTGGAATGTGCGGGGGGGGGGGGGTTTGAAGTTGCAATATTTTAGTTTTCCAGCACTACTCATTGAATGAAAAAAGAGCAACTCTGGAGGAGGCTCACATTAAATAGAAGCAAAAAATTATCAGTATTTTGAGGCTAACTATTAAATTACTCAAATATGGATAAAGGCTGGTGTAGGATATATAAAGAAATGGACACACCCAAATATTAAACATACCTGTATACTATATTTATGACTTAGTAATATTCTGTAAGATCCTTGTATTGTGCATTTTGAAACAGGTAAAAGGGAGAACAATTAGTGTATTTGTTGCTGGTACATCTTTAATAAGTACAGCATCAGCACAATAGCAGAAGGACCAATTAATCCAGGAAGTGTTTCTGGTGGGACACTAACTGTCAAACACCAGATCCCTGTATACAGGAAGGTAGCAGTATCCAGTGTTGCCAACTTAGAGACTTTGTCGCTATATTTAGTGACTTTTAAGTGACTTCTACAAGTCAGGCAACATGAGAAGTAAAAGCTGCCTGACTACTATTGGTTAAGCAGTGTGCTAATCTTTGGCCGCATACATTAAGCTTGGAATGCAGGAGATTACAGAAAGCTGACTTGTGTACATGTGCTAAGTAGTAAGTAGGGCAAAAATGCCAGGGGGAGGGTACCTTTTCATGGAAAACTGGCTAGTATATGTCACACACACATTTCCTGGTGCAGGAGTTTATCAGTGCTGCCTACTCAATCATTTTGTCTCGCATGAAACATCTACTGGGGAGAAACACTTCTCATTAAGGTATAGTACTGCATATGTAAAGATGAAATTTGACTATGTATGTATGCATAATTTTATTTACTATAGTTCCCCTTTAAATGTAATATGTTGTAGACATAGGGCTGATGTAGAAAATTTTAATCATCAATACTTGGTTAGGTAAAGCATATTTTATAAATGTCATTTGGTTTTGCAAATCAGTCTTCATCCACAAATACAAATAAAAGATTTAAAATGATAATGTACTGTAACACAAAACACAAAATCTCTATGGTCATTAATAACCAAGTGCACAAATAAAAAAAATACACCAATTACTGGGCATCTACCTGATCTGCTTTTTGATGGAACATTGCAGACATGTCAAGTAATGTGCTCCGTTCATCAAGAGCTGCAGCAAAAGCTTTCCATTCTTGCTCCAGCTGATTGGCAATCTGCTTGATCTGTTGCGAGGCATAGTGTCCTGATTCCACTAGTCTATTGGCCACCGACATAATGCGGCTAATGTTTACATACACATTCTGCAGTGAAGAGAAAGCCAGAGAGAACTGTTAGTCAAGGGCAAATATTGGAACTCTACAGTAAATATTTACAACAGACAACTCCATCAATTTTTTAGTTACTTAAAGCCAAAGCATTCATAAAGGTGTGGGATTTAACATTAAAAAACATTGATAAAATAGACCAAATGTTTGAAATATTTTAAACCTAGAACAGATTCTGTGTTTAGAATGTTTTTTTTATCTCATCTCTGATGCAAACTAATGTTCACAAAAAACACAAGGTCTGTAAATGAAAGAGGAATCCTGTTTTAATAGGTCACTACCGTCTCCAAATTAATATAGATAAAATATGTTTATGCAGCATTATGTATGTTTGTAGCTCAAAAAGTTTCTAAACACCACAAGAATTGTAAAAAACATATTTTATAAGGCATTTATTAATTATAATAATCTTTTTCTTTTTACTAATTTTTATTGTTTTGCATACAAAGTTACAAACCATAAATACAACAAAACAAACATTAAAAAAAAAAAAAAAAAAAAAAAAAAAAAAAAAAAAAAAAAAAAAAAAAAAAAAAAAAAAGCTAACATATCCCCGAAAGTGCAAAATAATGTACAGTAGTAAACATAGGAGGTGTTTGATTAATGACAATTATCATTAGATAGCAATGGTACATTACTTAAATATTAGGCGAATCAGCATTTTGTTTATCTGCATCTAGCCAACAGTTCCATATACGGTCAAACTTATCCAGGCAACCCCTAGTTATATATGTCAACTTTATGAGAGGAAGATGTTTGTTTATCATATTTAGCCAGAATGCCTGGGTGGGTAACTTCAAACCCATCCAATTCATTAGGATCGTCTTCCTGGCAAAGTATAATAGGGACCTAATCATAATCCTGGTACGGTTTAAAGGAACTAGTTCATCAATTAGACCTAACAAACACACCTTGGGATCCAAAATTGTTGGGAAGTGCCCTCTATTTGTTATTGTTTCCATTACACTCTTCCAGAACCTTTGGATATGTATACATTACCAAAACATGTGCAAATAAGTGCCCTCCACACAACCACAACGGTGACACAAATTATTCTCAACTTTCCCACATTTAAATAAAATAACTGGGGTTATATAAATCTGGTGTATGAATTTGAATTGTATTAACCTGCCTTTTATAGAAATAAGAAATGAACACAGGTTTTCAGTTACCTCCACCCATTCTATCTCATCCAAATCAGAGATGACCGAATGCCACTTCTCAAATGCCAGTTTAAATGGAACCGACTGTTGCATTTTCAGCACCCAATATATCTTGGACGTAAATTTTTTGGGATAAGTAGTATATAGTAATTTTTCTTGCTTATTTTCTTGGATATCCAGTTCCTTGCTATTAAATTGCACCCATGTGTGTTTTAACTGTAAGTATTGGAAATAGTGCGTTTGCAAACACTGATGATTGTGTACAGAGTGTTCAAATGCAGGGAATTTTTTATTATGTAAGATATCCTTTAGCTTTTTAATACCTTTACTAGCCCAGAATGCGGGGTTGTTACCTGATTTAAAGGATTCTAGATTAGAATTTCCCCCAAATTGGCATATTTGGTGTAAGATATTATCCAGTTTCCCTTTCCTTTGTTCTAGATGCATACCATATTTTACATGGTGGTGTAGTCACTAATATTTTAGATGGTATATATGCTAATTTCCTATAAGGGCAATTCGCTAGTGCCTCCAATGATCCAACCTCCAGAGCTTGCAATATTGTCACTGGATTATCTGGTGCTGGGGAGATCCACCAACTGTGTTGCCCAGTAATATGTTCTCAGATCTGAGAGTGTCAAACCCCATAAATCACAGGGAGGCGTTAATTTATCCCATGCTATACAAGGGTTTTTATGTTGCCATATGAAGGGAGATATAATTTTGTGCAACCGAGTGAAATACCTTTGTGGGATGTACACTGGAGAATGATGAAAAATAAATAAAAACCTAGGTAGGTATATCATTTTAAATAGCGCAATTCTGCCCCACATTGTAAGGGGTAATTTATCCCAAATTAATAGGGAATTCGTAAGCTTCTGTATAAGAGGCTCCAAGTTAAGGTCTAAATACTGTGCTGGATTGCGTGATATCCTGACACCAAGGTATGTGAAATTATCCACCCACTTTAAAGGAACATTAAGTTGCACTTGTTCTCCATTTGGATCATCAATTGAGAATAGTACTGACTTATTCCAGTTTGTTTTAAGACCTGAGAATCTACCAAATTGATTTACTAATTTAAGGAGATTAGGCACTGGCACATCCGGATTTGTTAAGTAAATCAATATATCCTCTGCATACAAGGACAGACGCTGCTCAATAGTTTAAAACTTTATACCAGATACCTCTGCGCATTGTCTAATTTTAATTGCTAATGGTTCTATTACAATTGCGAAAAGTAACTGGGAGAGGGGGCAGCCTTGTCTTGTACCCCTTTTCAGATGTATTATTGTTTGTTTTAATTGTTGCTGAGGGACTTTTGTATAATAATTGATCCATTTTAGAAATTTGTCCCCTATTTGGAAATGTCTTAGAACCTTCCATGAATATGGCCATTCTACTGAATCAAAGTGATACTACTATTCTTTGGCTGGTTGTGAGATATTTGCAAATTGGTAAATAGTCTACGCAAATTAATGTTTGTGGTTTTGCTAGACATAAACCCTGTCTGGTCTGGTGCGATAATCTGATCAATAATTTTTGCCAGCCTTCTTGCCAGGATTTTGGCCAATATCTTCCCATCCAAATTTAATAGGGAAATTGGTCTATATGATTCGGATAGAGTTAAATCCCTACCAGGCTTTGGTAGTAGTACTATCAGTGCTTCATAAAATGAATGTGGAAGGGAGCTACTGTCAAATGATTCATTCATTGTGTCTAACCAATGGCCAATATTATCTGGCATCAGGGATTTGTACTATTCAATGGTCAGTCCATCTGGGCCTGGTGTTTTATTTGTGGGAAAAGATAGGATAGCCTCTAAAATTTCATCTGAAGTAAATGGGGCGTCTAAATATTGTTTTTGTTCCTCTGTAAGAGTAGGTATTGGTATGGTGTCAAGATATCTCCGCAAACTTTCTTGTGTGTAATCAACCCTGGTTGCATAGAGTTCCCTGTAGAAATTAGCAAACCTTTTATTTATGTCTATTGGATCACTGAAAAGCACACCATTCTCATTCTGGATTGTGGGAATCACTGTTAAAGGTTGAGCTACTTTTGCGAAGAATGCTAACATTTTACCATTTTTTTCCCCATGTCATAGATTTTCTGATTTAAGTATTGTTATTGTGCATCCATGAGCTTTTTCTTTACATTTGTGAATGAGGCTCTTTGTTTCTGTAACATAGGTGAGAAATCTGCGAAAAGGGATATATTGGCATTCTCCATCTTTATTGTGCCAATTTTCCTGGCTGCCTCTAGTGCTGCATCTCTGTCCCTGTAGTTGAGTTATCTCACCAGCATAGGGTGGGGGTTAGCACCTGGCAGTGGTGGGCGAGGAGGAACTTCCACTACAAATTGTGGGGAAAATGTCCATGCTCCCAATTTCAGTTTCAGCCACTGCTCCATGAATATCGTGGGTTCATTACCCTCTACCCTTTCTGGCATTCCTATAATGCGTATATTGTTACGCCTCATTCTATTTTCAGAATCTTCGGCTCTGATCATAATTTGTGAGACATGTTTCTTTAAATCTTTAATTTCTGCTAGTATTGGTTTTAATGTATCTTCCACCACAGAAATCCTACTTTCTGCTTCCTTAGTGCGCTCCCTCATGTTTTGCAAATCCTGCCTTAGAAGACTTAAATCAGTTTTCATACCTTCTATATTAGCAGTCAGGCTGGAGTGATTTGATTGAAGCAGCTGCATTATGTCCTGCAGGGTAGGTTCAGGCTGTGTGGACTGCTGGCTCCTCTCTCCCTCTGACTCTGAAGTTGCTGGTGAGGCCTGCTGTGCTAGTGGGGCCTGGTGCTGTGATGGTGCGCGCGCATACTGCTCCAGTCACGCTTTTACACCTGGGTGCATTTTATTGCTGTGCCGGCCCATCTCAACAGCGGCTGTGTGTGGCCGTGTACCTCGACTCTGAGGGGTCCCAGGAGGTGCTTTGGGGTAGTGTACCTTTGCAGGATGATGCCAGAATGAGTCAGGTAAGTGGGAGCCATCTTACAGCGCGTCAGCTTACGCTGCCATCTTGGACTCGCCCCAATGATAATAATCTTTAATACTTCAATTTCACAGATTATCATTATCTGTGCTGTTTAAAATGTTCATAACACCTGCAGCTGATTGATCACACACACAGGATGCAGTCAAATCAGATGTGAGCAAACAGACCCCACAAAGCCAAAAGTGTGGAAAGATTACAATAGGAATGTAGAATTATAAATTCTTTTGCATTGTAACTAAGAGGTTACAACTATCAAATTAACTAACAATGTTTATGCATAAATATTATGAACCTTGACTACAGTGTTGTTTTCGTGTCCCTTTAAAAGGATTCCATTCAGTACTATGGAACCATAATTTAATTCCTATCTATAGCCACCAAACAGAAGATTAAAAAAAAAAACCCACATTTTTAGAGTAAGGAAATTAAAAGCATTGGGCATTATATGCATTTCATCATAAGGTTAAGCACTTTTAACAATGACACAGTAGTTGATGCTTTCTAAATAGCTTAATGGGCAGCAGTTAAGTTTCCAGTTGGCTCCACTGTGAACAAGGAGTTCTGAACATTTACTTTCTGTGCGGCTTTTGAATCATAACATACCAACACCACTGCCAATTTGGCTGTATATTCAGGACTAACTGCAGGTAGTGTAAATGTGATTCATAAATAAAAAAACACTATTAGGGAAATCATGAAGTATCAGTTACATGTTTTTTGGAATAGGTTTCTTTACTTAAACGAGAACTAAAGTAAAAAAAAAATAAAATAAAAAGGACGGTTAAAATACTTACCTTATACAGAGCAGAATGATTACAGTCACAGCATGAGCTGTGCTGTAATTGGCTGGCAGCCGATCATTCTTCAAGGCGCTTGCTGACTGGCAGCCAGCGCCGAAGCTCCTCCCACCTTGCTTCACCTCGAGTGTTTTAGGGCTTAAATATCTTCACGTTCATTGCTTGGTCCAATGAGAACGCTCCCCACAATGAGCTTGATGATGTAAAACAGGGGTCGGCAACCTTTTTTCACTTTATGACTCCTTTAAATAATGTGCACTAGGATTGCCTTAGCACCCATGTTCATTAATCATCTGTGCAGTGTGTATTTTTCCCTCCCCAATTTGATTGTAAAAGGGCAACTATTGGTGTATGAAAACCACCAAAAAGTTGGAGTAGATTTTGTAACTGAAAGATTTTTACAAGTACTATTTTTTAAAAAATCTATCTTTTGGAAGCAAATAAATCTTAATGTCAGCCTGACAGAAATAGGAGTCACTGATTTTAGTATGTAAAGTCAAGACGACAACAAATTTGATTTAGTTTCATTAAAGGATAAAGAATTACAAAGAATATAGATTTAAGACACACAATAAATAATAATAGACTATAATAAATCTGATTAAAAATAAAACTAAAGGCTTGTAAGTCTAGAGGTGATTCAAATACTTTCTCATTTCAATCTTTCTGCCAGCACTGGCTTCTTGCTCAATGTAAAGCTGGTCTTCCTTTCTTCAAATGCAGTGCAACCTTTTTCCCCTCCTGCTTACTTTTCAGATTTACTGATATGACCAAGCGCTAAAGCAGCATTAGGTCAGGTTTCTGCTTCTGCGTTTGTTCACAATAGTGATTTTGAAGAGGAAACTTGAAGTGAAGAAGATTGTAGCACTATAGTTGAAGAAAGTAAGATTGGCTTTACACTGAGCAGTAGTAACTACTGAAGAAAACATTGCAATCTGTAAGTACAAACCCCAAAATCAGAAAAGTTGGCACGTTGTGTAAATCGTAAATAAAA